>APFE031290385.1:44650-97670 GCA_000404065.3 Pinus taeda
ATGAAAACTTGCAAGGAAAAGTATTGCATTTATTGGAAAATTGAGAGATTATAGGACACTAAATTTATTTGCAAAAAAAATATCATTAGGAGAAGAATATAATTCTACACATATTGTCTCTTTACTTTGAATTAAAATTCACAATGGTTATATGAATTTTGAGGGATGCAATTTGATAAAAGAGGAAATACTTGAAATTTCATCGTCACATTTGGCCCAAAAGTGTAACCCATCTTCATGCATTCACTTGAGTATATTTATATATTGTTAAAAAACTCAATGATGAAATTATATTAATAAAATCATAATCAATTACATATACATGAGGAGATAACAATCTCAAAAATTTATGTGACATCTCATCAAGCAACGAGACGATCACCATGGTCCATATGACGACTTGAACTCAAAGCTCTACCCTGCGTGGCCGTGGTCAGGAAAGAAAAGCAAGACAGGAAGAAGGGCAATCCAACAACCTCAGGGGCCGTTAACTGACTATCAACATAATCAATGAAGTCACTATTTTGAAACCAGCTCACAAAAAGATAGAAAATATAGATCAATGCCTTAGAATTCAACCTATTCGAGGGGGGAACCTCCTTTACATTACAAAAATGAACAATTCTTGGATGATAGAAATGACAAGACCTCCTTTCTATATATAGGAGTCTAAGGGGTCATAATAAAATGAGAGCCGACATAACAATAATAATGTAAGGGCACAATAATAACAATAGTGGGCTTCTATGGGGGCACAATAATAACAATATGGGAACTACATAGGCACAAAAATATAATAAGGGGGTTGTACTAATAACAATAAGGGGTTACACTAGTAGTATATGGACCTAACATGCTCCTCTCCTTCACAAGGTGTTGTCCTCAATGCTTGAGTAGTTCTTGATGCTTGTGTATAGAATTCTTGTCCTCCCATGTGAATATTTAGTGGGTAAGTTCTTCCACTTGATGATATACTCTGAAATTGATGGATTCTGTAGCTGTGGGGTTCTTGTTTCTATGACTGCTCCAGGTTCCAATATGATTTCTTCTTCCTCGTCAAGTTCTGGAAATATTGTTTGAACTAGGATCTTTTGCAACTTTTGAATGAGTGGCCACACTTCTTCATCCTTCTTCCATTCATCCCTTGCTCCGTTTATCCAATATGGTTGGATAATATAAATAGCACAAAAAATTGCTTCCACATCCTAAACCTTTCTTGAGATTGCATCTACAACAACATTTTTCTTCCCTTTTTTGCTGATGATTTCAAAGTCATAACCAAAAATATTTGTGACCCATTTTTTCTGTTCTTCTAAAGATAATATTTGTTCTAAAAAGTATTTAAGGCTATCATGATCCATTTTTACCTTCAAGTGTCTTCCATTAGGTAAGGTCGCCATTTCTTAAGTGCATGTAGTATTGCCAACATTTCCTTCTCATAAATAGCTTTCTTAAGATGTAGCCATAAAAATACCCAATTGCCTACATCAAAACTTATTTCACTGTGATGTTCATTTGCCTGTTGCTTCATTTGATTCTGCACCAAAGTGGTGTTATCCTTTAAAAGTTGAAGAACTTGTTGTTGATGCTCGATGTGATATTTCACTGTTTGAATCTTTTTCTTCTTGATATGTAATTCTATCTTGAGAGTTTGAGGAGTGGTAATTTCTTCCAATGCATTACAAGATATGGTCGGATTCATTTCTTGATGCTCGATATGATCTTTCACTTCCTGAGCATTTTTCTTCTTGATATGTCCTTCTATTTTCATAGTTTGAGGAGTGGTAATTCTGGCCAATGCATTACAATATATGGTTGGATTCATTTCTTCTTTCTCGATGTGATCATTCACATCTTGAACCTTTTTCTTCTTGATATGTCCTTCTATCTTGAGATTTTGAGGAGTGGTAATCCTTGCCAATGCTTTACAAGATATGGTTGGATTCATTTCTTGATGCTCGATGTGATCTTTCACTTCTTGAACATTTTTCTTCTTGATATGTCCTTCTATCTTGAGAGTTTAAGGAGTGGTAATTCTTGTCAATGCTTTACAAGATATAGTCGGATTCATTTCTTCCTTCTCTGGGGTTGGTTTGTGGTGTATATCCTCTTCTTTTGATGTTTCTTGATCCTTTTATTCCTCCTCTTCACAATCAATGTAAAATAATTTCTTTTCAGCACACTTGCGACCTTTAATGTATTTCTTATCACAATTGTAACAAAGCCCTTTTGCTCTTTTTTCATCCAATTGTTGTGGTGTCAACCTTGTAGGCCGTGGAAGGCTAGGAGAAACAACACTTCCATATTTATAGTTATGAGGGGTAGACTTCCTTGTTGCCATAAATTTTCTTTCCACTTTTCTTGCCAACCTAAGTGCATTCTCCACTGAATGAGGTTCCCAAAGATGAACCTCATATTGAATGTTATTCTTTGAAGTCCCTATAGAGACATCAATCCTCTGGTTCTCTGGAATATCATTTACCCTTATATTCAATTTTTGAAAGTCCTTAATGTGCTCTTCCATTGAACACTTTTATTTGATATTTATCAATTGGCTAAAGAAGTTGTTTCTCTTTGTATTCTCATAATGTGCTATCATTTCCTCCGTGAAAATTAACCACATAACAAGTGGTTTACGAGAACAAAGCACTTTATACCATAAAAATTGATCTGGTTCTAAAAATGAAGATGCAATACATACCTTTTGTAACAATTGCACCTCATGTGGATCAAAATATTGCTCCATCTATAGTATCCAATTTACCGGATCCTTTCCATCAAACTTCCTGATATCGCCTTTTCTTGATTTTAGGATCTCAATCTTGAAACGACTGTAACTCCTAATTTTAGATCTCCAAGTTTTGAAATTTCATTTTGCAGTATCACTCTGAGTCTTCTTTCTAACCCCACAAGTCTGATCAAGATTGGATTCTACAAGGAATGGTTATGTCAAATCTCCCACAATGACCTAATTCTACACTAGTTCAGTAGAGCAAATTTGTATGATGTGCCACATGTCACTGTTTCAACCTTAGTTTCTAAAAATTATGCCTAAACAAAATACAGTCTGTCCTCTTTCTGTAACTTCTTACAAAATTTCAGTATGATTCTCAGAGAGAAAGTTATGACAATTTTCCCAAGGTCACCTATTTAGGATGTAACTCGGGAGTTTGCAAAAACCCTAACCTCCTCAGGAAATTCAGACTCAAATTTCAGCATGATTTTGTCTCAAATGGGTTTTTTTTCGCTTTTGAAACATCGCAGAAAAAAATTTATAGTGAAAATTCCAAAATCACCTATTTGGAGTAGTGAAACCCTAGAACCCAAAGCTCTGATACCAAATGTTATGAAACAAGCTCACAAAAATTTAGAAAAGATAGATCAACGACTTAGAATTCAACCTCTTTGAAGGGGCAACGTCATTTACATTACACAAATGAACAATTCTTGGATGATACACATGGCAATACCTCCTTTCTATATATAGGAGTCTAAGGGGTCATAATATAACGAGAGCCGATATAACAATAATAATGCAAGGGCACAATAATAACAATAATGGGCTTCTATGTGGCACAATAATAACAATATGGGAACTACATAGGCACAACAATATAATAAGGGGGTTGTACTAATAAAAATAATGGGTTACACTAGTACTATAGGGACCTAACAGTCACGGAAGCTTATTGCGAGGACGTAGATTAAGAAATTCGGAAATTGATAGAGGATTGGGAGGCGGATCTGAATTGTTAGGAAGGATCCATGGAGATGGAAGCATAATACTAGCAGATCTTGGTGCCTGAGGCCGGATAACCCGATTCAAACATACATTGTTCCTCTACTGGTCAATGAAATGAATTATGGGCAAGGCCATAGAACAAATTGTTCTGAATATGGCCACCACAATGCAGTACAAGCAGGACTTCGAGAAGCTCCTGTTTCAAATGTAGAAGAAGGATGGGTACCTATAGTGAATTGAAAATCACTTGGCTTGCATTCTTTCATCGACTGAACTCCCGGGGTCGAATACAAAAGACTCGACTCTAGTGGAATCCACGTCAGCTAAGGAAGCACAAGAATGAAAATTAAGTCTATTTTTGTAGTTTTTGATGCGTATATCTTTTACTTTTACTTGTAATTTAAGTCACGCCAATAGGAAAGTAGACAACATGATAAACATAGACATATAGTCATATATTGCTTGGTTAGAAAGACTCAAGACCTATCATTTTTAGATGGCATACCATGTCGTTAGTTGGCCAACAGACTTGGCTTCCCACAGGGCAAGTTGAAGCCACCTAACTATTTTCAGAATTGGTTGTAACTTGTTGTTAAATCAATAGAAAAAAGAGGTACTAACAAGCTTAATGAAAAAAACCAGTTTCCAAAATTTATGAGCAACAACTCAAAGGAAGCTAAAACTTCATAGGATTATATTAGTTGCAACTGAAAAATAGCTCCAACTCCTTGGGGTTTTCATGCATAAATAACAAGGAGGCTACAACCCCTTGAGACACAACCTCCAACTTGGACCTCAAGTCTTCAAAAAAATATGTCCTCTTCTTATGTCTAAATCTGCTTTAGATTAGCCTTCTTCATGCATTTAATCCTTTATCCATACTCAAATAAGTACTAGCATAATGCGACTATCATTGTATTCCACAGTTTTCCTTAGTGGCCTTACAAATTTTTAAATTGACCCTTTTCAACCTCAGATTATATTCTTCAAGTTGTCCCCTATGGTTTGCTACAACAATGGCTTAGGCCAATAAGAAAGGGCTAAATTTGGACTTGAATTAAGACTGGATTTAAGGTTGTTTAAGTCTACTCCAATATAGAACTTGGCCTTCTTAGAAACCAACACATAATTCAACTTCTAGTATTTTAACATGTAACCATAATGTCTTCTTTGAAAACTTGTATAGAGAAATCAATCTGTTGTCGGTGTTCAATATTAACTCAACCTAATAACCCTTGATATTTACTCTTCATAACACCAAAATTCACCTTCTTGTCCAAGTCTACACCAACAATTTTAAAGTCTGTTCCTTTCTCAAATAAATGCCATGAAATTGTCCCTTTGAATTTTCACGGCTAGGTTATTTATACTATTGGAGGGAGGCCTATTTATTAATTGATCATTTTGAAGTTGATTGAGTATTGGTTAATCATTTTTACCTTAATCATGAGAATGGTTTGTCTGCTAGTTTCTCAATTATTTAATAGACCACCTTCATTGTGTCAATTTCTCAATTATTTAATGGATCACCTTGATAATGGTTTGGAGAATATTGAACTTGTGTTTTCATGCATTTTACATGTGTCAAACCTATTCAATTGGGGCATAGTGTGAATACATTTCAAACTTGAATGTTTCTCCAACCAAAAATACCCACAAGAAATGCAATTTATCAAATGAAATGGCGTAATGTGGACAATCAAGTGGCAATGGTATTGCATTGAATTCATGACCTTTTGCACATATATTGACGAACAAATGCATGTGCATCTGAGGGATACTTCCTAATTCATTAATGGTCCATTCACCCTTTGGCATCAATGACAACTTTCTCCCAACAATTTAACCCATCAATTTTATTTCATCCATTTTCTAGTTTGAATTATTCTAATTATTTCTTGATTCTCCTTTTTGACTCATTAGTAATAATTCTTTATAAGATAATTAATAAATTGATTTTCATCAGTTGTTACATTTATCTCTAACTGTCATAATCAATTTAGGATTTATTTGGTTTTCTCCATATAACTCTTCGATTCTTGATATCAACTTTTTGTCCATGAAGACGACTGATGTGTTCTCCCTAAAGGTCGAACACCTCAACAATGTTTCACAATGTTCCAGAAGCTTCATGATAATCATTAAAATATAGAAACTTTAATAATTAATTAATTGTTTAAATAAATATATACATACATACATATAGATTATATTATAATATATGTATATATATATATATATATATATATATATATATATATATATATATATATTTTATCTATATATCATTTGATATATAGAATTTATCATAATCTTAAATAAAATTAATATTATATTAATATTATAATCATTGAACCAAGGTATTTTATATTAAATATATATTTTTAATTTATACAATAATTATTATTATAATAAAAAATTTAATTTAAGAATATGTATTTTTCATAGGAGGTTAAAGATTCAAAATCTAGAGGAACTAAAAATATTTAGGCACAAGCAACAAAGCCTCATATAGCAATTTGATGTTTGACTTATTACTATAATAAAATAGATGCATATTATTTATAACTATAGTTTATTATCTTTCCATCATTTCAATTTTTATTTATTTTTGATAATCCAAAAGAATTTGGCAACGTGCAAGGTCTATCACCTGTCCTACTCTCCATAAGCGAGGGCATTTAAACCTTGGATATCTTACATACCACAAACTCACATTACTTTAATCATCCAAAAATTTACCTAATAAAGAAATTTTAATCATTAATACATTATTTATTATATTAATATACCATTTACCTTTACATTTACTTTTATACCATTTTTTTTCTCGGTAAAAACTAATTCTATTAATAGAACATATAGTACAGTAAGAAGTTACAGCCAAGAGAAACAAGAACATAGGCAGCCGGAAAGGATAGGCAATCCACCTCGGCTCCTAGAAGAAAAGAGAAGAGAGCAGAGCTGAGCAGAAATTAACTAGAAGAACCGGGGAGCAAAAACAAAGCATAGGATTCTACCCAACATGAGAAGAATCAACTATTTGACATTTTTTCCCTTTCTTTTTACCAACCTTGACCCATTCAGGAGGGCATTGCTGAGCTGGGATGATTTGCAAACTGAGCTGGGCAGACTGAGAGGTTTCCTTATCTGAATCCAAAGTAGAGGATTCATGATTCCTTTTTTGAGACATTGGTTGGACAGAAAAATCCTCAGGCTCAGCCGAGGGCGGATCCTGTGCCATCTTGGCTTCCACTCCTTCCTCACTCTCCTCCTCATCATCCGAGCTGAAATCAAAATTATCCATGGGGGGAGGGTCATGAGGCTTCCAGATTTTGGATTTCTGCTTAGGATTGGCTTTCTTCTTTTGGGCAGGCATCGAGGGACAAGAGATCTGAAGGTGTCCTGTGAGATGGCAGTTGCGACAGCAGAAGGCTGTGTTCTCGTAATCCAAGTTCTGAGTCCAATGGAAGTCTCCAATTTTGAGATTGATCTTGTCCGAGAGACATTTGCTCATGTCTATTTCTGCACAGATTTGGCAAAGGTGTATAGGCCCTTTTCCCCTCTAGAAATGTTTGTGTCTAGAAAGCAGCCTAGAGAGTTGCCAATCCCTTGGAATACAACAAAGTGCCATAGATGCGCCGAGAGATTAGGAAGTTTGACCCAGATTGGGAGCTTGGTGATGATTGTTGTAGATGGATCGAAGTCTGGGAACCAGGGGGTGAGGAATAAACCTACAGAGCCCCAAAACCATGTCCCTGCTTTTAAAGCTCTTTGGTAGTCCTCATAAAAAACAAACACTGTAATGAAAAAGCCCTTTGAGCATAACAGAACCTTGCAATTGTTGGTCTAGTTAGAGTGAATCCACTGGTAGAGGTTTGTTGTACGTGGCCATAGCCCATTGAACCTACAAATAATGCCATGCTCTGCTAACTTTTGGGTTTGCTCATCCAACGTTGGATGCACTATTTCAATGGAGGGGGTATCCTCCAGTTTGCCCACCAGAAAAGGTTTGGGAGCTTGAACTGGTGGAACTGTCTTTTCCTGCTTCTGTGCATGGACAACATCTTTGTATCAAAATGCCTTGGCTGAGGATGACTGTCCTACAGCTCCCCCTCTCAAAGGAAGGTAAAAATAATGCAAACATTTCTTTTAATGCTGTAGAGAGAAAGGGGGTTGAGATCCTCGAGTTGTTTACCTTCGTGGAGAAGTCGTTGAGCTGCAAAGGGTATCCCCAGCTTGAGTTCCAGAGCATGCTTGAGGTCCTACACTAGATCTGAAGAGCTCACCCATTGTAGCAGAGTTTTGCCAGAGATGAGCTTGATTTGGATTTGAAACGAGGCAGAAAGATCAGAGTTCCTCTTTCCTCTGCAGATCTGAGACGAGAGGAGGCAGGAGCTTCGCTGGGCTTTCTTTTTCTGAACTTGCCGCAGGGGCATGAAAAGAAATGGTGGGAGTGTCGCAACATCATTGAGCCTGTCATTGCTTTCCGCTCCATAAAGCTTCCAGATGGATCATCCAGGCAGATCCAGGGTTCTGAGGGAATTCTGAAGATGAAAAACAGAGTATTGGCTATTCTTGAGGGACAAAGGAGGTAGTAAAAAGGTTGAGCAACCTTCCAGATCATAGAATGTCTTCCCAGTAGCCGCCATCTGAGGAGAAGCGTGAGTATAATCTACCTGTTCGCCCTTAACCATTGCGCTTGGAATATGAAGGGGGCGACCAGTGCGAGAAGCCGCAACAGAAGGCCGCAATCTGGCTACCCCAAAGCTCGAAACGGACCATAAAGGAGAGAGAGGGGCGTTCAGAATAAATTGGAAGACCTGCAGTTCACCAATGAAGGGGGAAGGCAGCGCTCCACGGCTGAAGCATGCATCTCCGTCAACAGCAGAGCCGAGCAGAGGCCAGACGGTGACCAAAGAAAGGGAGGCAACATCAAGGATGTTAGGGTTCATCGTTCAACTCTCACTATGTCTCTCCTTTTTTAAATTCTTTTATACCATTAATATTAATATTAATTTAAATTATTATATGGGCGTAACGGTTAAGAGCATGTGTTTCCTCCTAAGAGGTCACAGGTTCAAAACCAGAGGGGGGTAGAGTATGTATGCCTTCGTAGACTTAGCAGTCAAATCGCTGCGCGGAGGTGGGTCCCTTGTCCCACAAACAAGGGGGTCTCATACACTAATTTGGTGTCTGGCTTGGCTGTGACCTTAAAAATGAATATTATTATTATAATAAACATTGAATTAAAATTACACTAGGTATCTTTTCCTGCGTATCCTTTCCAAAAAATCCTTTCCAAAAATCTAATTATGAAATAGGAAAATCTAGTTATCACATCCCCATTTAGAAAAACGAATTTTAAAAATCCAATGTGGTACATCCATTACCAAAAAGAATTGTGTAAAGTTGTGATTGTTTAAATTTAATTTATATTCCAAAAAAAAATTAACTTACTCAACCTAGTTCGTCTGAATTATCAATGGAAACAATTTTTTTTAAGGTATAAGTAAAATGTTTAAAGGATTTGCGAGGGTGTTATATCATTTTTTGTATTGAAAAAACAAAATTAAATAACAAAAATTTATTGTTTAATTTTGTTAATATATTGTTTAATTTTAGTTAAAAATTAACTACACAATGTAATTAGTTTGTATTCAACAAATTTTGTGTAAATTGTGATTGTTTAGATTTTATGTATGTTCAAAACATTTGTATATTTAATGTATATTTAATGATTACAGTTAGTTGTTTAAAGAAATAAAGTATATACATTTTCATAGTGTCTATTTTTTTTATATTTTTTATTAATGTTTTAATTTAATGAGAAAGAATGAACTAATTGAACAAACCTTTGAGATTTTCAAAGAATCCAATTGTTCCATAAAGAATTTTTTTTTTTGTGAAAATATGAATTGAGTTTTTATTCACTTGATAATGCATTGAGGACTATGGGCCTGGAGTATGTCGTAAAATTACTTCTCTTTGGCTAAGAGCTTGTCTTCCTCACGTAAAGAAATAAGTTAATGGCCCAAGGCCCAGAGGCATCTCGCATGAGTGAAAGCCCACCCCCTTATGGACCACCCATTGGTTGGCCCAAGACCCAAAGACATATCACATGAGTGAAAGCCTCACACCCTTAAGGACCACCAACTAGTCGGCCCAAAACTTAGAGGCATCTTGCATGAGTGAAAACCTGCCCCTTACGAACCACCAACCAATTATTCTATGGCATGATTTTCCTTAAATAAAAGTGATGTTGAATAAAAGTGATAAATGACCCTACATTTAAGGTTAGCAACCAGAAATAATTTTCTTCACTACTAATTCGAAAACTGAATTATGAAAAATTTTCTCACCTATAAACAAAATACAACAAAGACTTACTGATTTCCATTTCTCAGGGCAGTGTAACTAAAGCTAGATACAATGTAAGATAGACACAATGTTGAGTTGGTTATTGTTGGACCATTATTGCCCATCACAATTTCAAGCCCCGCATAATCGTCAGTAGAAACGACATACTCACTCCTGGATATGAAAGCAACATGCGGTACGACACGTTGTCAGCGAATTACAGATATTTGGATTCATGATTCTTGGGAGTGTAGATAGATGTTATGGGCTCCGGTTGAAATTTGACTTTACAGCTGATTATTTAAAAGGTTATATCTGACCTTTTACCGTTCTTTATTAGACGCAGCTATATTTAAAAAATTCGCAACAGTTCGATATTTGATTTTTTACTGATTATGAAATATTTTTGATTTTCTATTTTTAAGTGGGTTATGTTTTCGAGTTGATGATCTAAAAATATTTAAGTGTAAATTATTTTTATATTTATTTACATTTTTAATAATTTTATTTGAAGATAACAAAATAATATGTGAGGAAACATTATCAACAATATTTTCATCAGATTTAATTATAATTATTTGGTTGTAATATTAAATTATAAAAATATAAATCATAATAATTAGGAGAAACATCAATATAAGTCCTTAATAATATTTTATATCCTTTCGAGAAAAATTGGGGTCGTGGTAGTATGGAAGTCTTTTAAACAACTCAACTAAAAAATATTAAGATTGTAAAGTATGAATTTATGAAAACAAAAATAATTTTGTCTAAATTATAGTGTTTTGATTTTCTATGTGTGTTTTTGCAATTTCATAGTCAAATTTATTTATTTATTTTTTATTTTAAATAATACATAAATGATACAAGTAAAAAAAAGATTTCAATTATTTATTGTAGCAAAAAGTTTGGTAGTTTAGAATTTCATTTCATTTATTGGATCACAAGGACAAAAGGAAAAATGGGAAATTTTTGTTTTAAGAGCAAGGATGAGAACTAGTTTGAGAATTGGGAAATTTGTTTCCTAAGACTAAGGATGAAAACTAACTTAAGAGCTATGAGATCATTATTATTATTTAAGAATGACGAGTACTAACTTTGAAGTTGAGGGAGTGATTTTGTGTGAAGTAGATTAAGCCCCTCACTCCTCCTTTAAGTGGAACTCCTTTGGAAGCCTCGTTGAAAATTTCCAACGAATTTGAGTGTTAGTATTCATATTAGAGCTTTGAGCATAGTGAGGGGAAGAGGAGAATTGGATAAATGTGCTTTAAGATGTTAAGACTTTGGAAAGCTCATTTCAAGGACATATTGTCCTTGATCTCAAAATTTTTATTTTTCTTACAAGCCAAATTCCCTAAACACAAGTGAGAGGAAAGTATTTGTAACCTTTTGTTTCTTTCTCTTTA
This sequence comes from Pinus taeda, assembly GCA_000404065.3. Taxonomy (NCBI): domain Eukaryota; kingdom Viridiplantae; phylum Streptophyta; class Pinopsida; order Pinales; family Pinaceae; genus Pinus; species Pinus taeda. The sequence continues at coordinate 56,159 of APFE031290385.1, forward strand.
TACCAATTCCTTAAAGAAACTTCAAGTGAGTGCCCTTGTCATTTAGATTTCAAGGTTGTAAGTCCTTCAATTTCATTTCATGCCTGCTTAGTCTATGGATTCAAGAGGATGAGGTGAGTACCACATTCACATAAACTACATCTATTGGGCATATATATATAAAAGAAAGTAATAGTTAATACTAAAATAATATTCATCTAATATTTTAAGAGTGGTGTTTTATTGCATGAAAAACAATTGTAATGCCATAAATAAGTAGAAGATAAGAGAAAGTTAAGGTACTATAACGAGGAGGCGAACATTAGTATAAAATACTAAAAGTATCCCTTTGTTTTGACTAGGGTGAAGAAGGAAATCAACAATACTAAAATAAGGAATTGTTCTTATTAGTTACATAGTACTACACCACATTAGCCAATTCTAAGATATTGTAAATAAAAAGAGCTTGACATTTTTGTGAGAATAATATGGTGGAACATGAAAAAACACATTCTATTATATTACTCATTAAATTCTATAGCAGTTTAGGAAGGCTTTTCTTAAAGATTTTCCAACACAAATATTTTTTAAAATAAATCCAAATAATTTCCTTACTTTTCATAATGTTTAATAAAACAAATTTAGTTTCAATGGATATAAACCATCCTTATCAATAAACATAAACTAGCCTTTGCACCAAAAGGTGTAAGGGCACACTGATAGTTTTTCAGGTTTTTTCTTTACCCTAAGAGAATATGTGTGTGTGTGTGTATGCGCTATTGCAATGGTTCATAGAGTCCAGTTTAATATGAAACCAGTGGCAATGTTTCCATTAGTCTTTCTCTTGGTGTCCCTAATTGATGGAAACATTATAACAAGAAAAGTAATTCATTGAATGTGATATGGTGTAGAAGTATGTATACTTTACCATTTATAGACATGATATGTTCTTAACCATTAGGTATGATAAGGGATTTGGTATGGAAATATATCTGAGTTATCTAAAGAGAGTAACATTCCCTAAAGTATAAAATGATTTATATTATATTGGTCTAGAATCTAGACTGTAAAGGTTCATACTTGGAGAATCTATTAGAGATAGAAAAATGGGCGATCTCTTAATCTATTTGTCTTTCTCAATCCACAACTTATGAGAAAACAAAAATATTCAAGAAAAAAAAAGAGTCTCAATGCACATTTTCATATCCACAACAATAATAGCAACTGAGAGCTAGTAATGTCTCTCAACAATAGTTTTAGTTTTGGGAATTAGAAGAAATTGTGGAATGAGATTGAGAGGATAAATGGAAGATATATCCACCCACTCAATAGAGGAGTAAATGATCAATTACACTTTTAGATCAAGTTGTAATCGAGTAGATTGCGATCTGACCGTGGAAAGATCAAATTATACAATTAGAGTATGTGTTACCTTCCATCAATAATAGCAATGGGAAATATTAAATACTAACTTCAAAGCAAATTTTTCACAATTTAGCTGCTCTTCCAGTCACCCTTCCATGCCCATGTCCTCTGCCCTTGCTAGCTTGTTGAGAATCATTTGTGAACATCAAACATTGTGTATGTTATATTTAATATCATTAATTAGAAAAAAACCACATTAACTAGAAAAACCACACCTTCCTCATATTAATAATCTAGCACAAGCTTTACTTGATCATTTGGGAGTGGTGGTTGATAACTAAACCAAAAAAATGTTTGCAGAATAGGTTTGAATAAACTACACATGATCTTGCACAAAAGACATAAGCAACCACACATAACCAAAGAATGCATTTTCACATAGGTGTGATATAATCATTTTGACATGATAAAAATAACATCACCCTGCAAATGTTGTGTTGTTGTACTCTAGATAACATAATTGTTATCATTGACACATGTGTTTAGAAGTATATAGTAAGATAATGCTCTCCAAGATCTCACATGAAAAAAAGAAAAGTCATGATCCAAAAAAGTTGGGGTCGGTGATAAAAGATATAGCAATATTAAAGATAAAACATGTCAAACTTACGGAAATAAACCATCTCTGAGAGGTTCCCACATATACGTTATATCATTAGAACTTAATTTCCTGTTCTGATGAAGGCCAGATATCCTCCTCAATGAAACAAATTGAGAAGAAACAAGTTAACTCAACATTCACAATATGCAAAACATTATCTAGCAACAAACATTAAGGGTGAGAATTTACTACGTAAAATATGCCACCTTTATGAAATCTAAAATTGCTATTGTCTTGCTTATTTCTCTTCCCATTGCTTTCAAGATAATATTAGATGTTCCTTTCTCCTCCTTAATTCCCTAATGGTTGAGCCAAGTGATGAGCCCCAAAAATGGGTAACTTAATGGGCTCATTTTGCCTATTATTCTCATTTAATCCACCATTCTCCATAGTTTTATGCATGCTTTTGAATATATTTATGTTAATTGAGTGAATTGGAATGGTCACTTGACCACAAAGTCTAATACGTGCTTATTGCAGATTTTTGGACCAAGATCAGGTATTTATGAGTAGATTCGCAGCCAAATACAAAGGAACAAGGCTGGGGATTTATAGGAGGGGTGTCTCCTACACTAAACGACCCCTTCCTCGAGTTCTCCATCATCAACTTGGAGTTCAACAACCCACCAAAGATGATTTCAAGGGGTAGCCGAGCAGGTCTAGTGAATTCGCTGATTAATTGCAGTTTTGGGCAGCCAAGCTCCTAAAGTTAAGGAGGACTGTTGGGAGTCCTAATTTGCATAAGTAGGAAGGCTTCAAGCCTTCATATTTTAGCTACTGAATAGTTTATTTTCGCACCTTAGTATAGCTCTGCATTCAGCTCATTTTTTAGCTCTTTCTGTAAACAGTTTTGTGACATGACTATTATTTTTTGATCAATGAAGATGAATTCCACTTTGCACCAGCTCTGAGCTTTCTTAGGAGACTGTAGCTCTTGGGGTTGGGCCCAACCCAAGTGCCCAGTACCTCCTTTGTGTACTTTTATGTGTTCTTATAGCATTCATAGAATAACTTCTGTTATATAGGTTAAATCTTACTTTGTTACTTAGGTTGTTTTTGATGATTAAGATAGTTGTTCATGCTTTAGGTTGATTTGATAGTTTGATAATAGAAAATATCCACGAAAAGGCTACCAAGTAATCCTTTGTCTCTTTTCTCCCTCCTTGGGACCATGACTTGAGATCAAGGTACACTTGCTGCCACAAAAACACTGTTTTTGCCTTCCAATGCAATTGCTAGTGTTAGGTTTTAAGTTGGAAGAGTTGATATCAGTTGTGTGTTCATGCTTAGATCTGTTCTTACTTATTTTCCATAGATTTCTTGCATGATTTTCTGTCTATAAACTTATGTTCATCATGTTTCTGGTTTTTAGGTAAGATTAGGTCAAAATAGATAAACCTTTGTTTTTTTAGTCTTTGCTTGAATTAGTTTTAGAAATAAGTGTGCAGAACACCTTTAAGACACTCCAACCTATTATTCCTCCATCATAACACCTACTCCAGTCTCTCACTCAAGATTTCCTTCACCCATTTGCCATACTTTTCCAACTTGCCCTAATTTCTACATTTTTGTGCAACATTGCTCTGTTCATCTTTGAACAACTCCAACTATCTTCTTCACTCCTGAGCTTCATCTACCATATCCTAGATCCCTTAATATCCTTATCCATAATTCATTTCCACTTTCCCACTGTATTTTTCACTATCAACCCTCTAAAAACCACTTTCGTCCTGTTCCTGTAGAACTTCTCGTAGAGCCCCTGCAAACTTCCTGTAGAAGTTCATGCGAGCAATTTTTCGAAATCTGATCACTGTGGAATTATCTAGAAGGGTGCTAGGGACCCCTTAGGCCCTCTTCTCACCTTCCCAACCTCCTACAAATGCCCACTCCATTTTCTTTCGCCAATAAACCTCTGCACAGTAAAAAATAGTTAAAACACATGCATAATAATTTTGCATAAAATTACTCAAAAATACAAAAAGATGCCTTTTCCTTATTTCCCTTCAGAAGTAGCTTAAACATATGCATTTTACCTCTCCAAGGGTCAATGACATCCATTTCAGTAGCTTTCATCTCTTTTCTTGCACAAGTAGGGTTAGTCGGTAAAACTAGGGTTTGCTAGGGTTTGCATTTCCTTTGAGTTTTCATCTTCTTTCTATAAGTAGACTAGCCCCTTTCGAGTTAGCTTTCATCTATCACAATCAAAATCTTCTTCTAAGAAATCATAGAAGTTGGCTTAAGCTCGTAGCGAATTTGTGCCAGCTGATCAAGTGACAGCCTGCAGTAAGAGCTAGTACTTGTGCATACAACACCATCGCTTCCAAGTTTGTTACGAACTACCGCATTGATAAAAGTAAAGAAGGGACTCCCAGGAGTTGCATCATCATTACTGCAATACTGGAGCCCACCATCTTTTTGGTGTTGGGTCCGGGGAAGCATCAAAGTGTTTGTGATTACTGCTTTTCTTCTATTTTCTACTGCAACATTTTGCTAAGTATTCTATTTAAGCAAGAGTAGAGTAGTTGTTTTTCCAATTTCCAATTTCATTTTTGCAAAAAGTAGATTAGACATTTCCTGCTTTCATTTCATTTTAGCAAGCGTAGACTAGACATTTCCTGCTTTCACTTCAATTCTGCAATTTCAAATTCTGCAAGTGTAGCTTAGCATTTCAATTCTATAAGCGTAGATTAGCATTTCAATTCTGCAATTTCATTTCAGCAACATAGATTAGTCATTTCCTGCTTTCATTTCAATTCTACAATTTTCATTCCAGCAAGATTTATTTTAGTTAGTTGCAATTTGTTGTTCAACCAATTTCAGTTTTGTAGGTACAAGCAGAAAAAACAAAAATCAACCAAAAATATTTCATTTCGTGCCTCGTAGGAACATAGACAATTCAAGAAAATTCCTACCCAACACCCCCACCACATCACTGAGTCACCCTTCTCTCTTCTTTGGTGGTAGTGATCCAAAAGAACCTATAGGTGAAACTCTAAGATATACAAAGATCCTATAATAGAAGAAGAGCAAGAAAACATTCCTCCTGAGATCATGGTTGAACACAAAAATGGTATAGGAAATGAGGAGAGAATAGAAGGCACCTTTCCCATCCGAGACACCAATGGGGACACAAAATTGAAAAACATAAGTCCCTTAGCCTTACCTCACTTCCATTAACCACTAAAGACCATGATACCTTCTTGTTTGAGTTTGTTGTCCTTTGTCAAACTTATGACTATGCAGAAGACGAGCAAAAGTTGAAACTCTTTCCCTCTACCCTCAAGAATGCAACACTATGCTAGTTCATGGGGTTACTTGGAAACAGTATCACAACCTAGGCTCAGACGCAACAAGCCTTTAACAACAAATAACGGGGATTATTGTAGGTTAAAGGAAACAAAGGGAGAAATATTTCGGATGACAATGAGAAGTGATGAATCTTTAGAACACTATGAAGAAAGGTTCCAACTTAGTTAGAAAAGGGCCAGGTGCACACATGACCTCGAACCTCTGAAGCTGGTTCTGCTCCGAGGAGTCCCTGAAGACCTTCTAGATACCCTCCATTTGCTAGCTGGGGGAGACATCTACCAGCTATCTTATGATGATAAAGACTGTGTTTAGAAACCATTCTAAGGCAACCAGGAAGAGAGGTAGGGGGAGTCAACTTTCATCCAATACCACCTTATCCAAAAACTAGTTTGCAAATCAAATGGAAGACCTCAAAAGTGAGGTGAGGCAGACCATTGCCATGCAAATGGATACCTTCTGAATCCAACAGAAGCAAGAGGAAGCTAAGAGGGTTTTGGCCATCTTTTGTCCCACATGCACTAGGAAGCATCCTAGGAACGAGTGTCCATTGCACTCCATAGAGGTGTGTTTCATTTGTGAGGCAAACTACCCTACAAATCAGTGCCCATCCTTACCCAGATTTAAAGCTATATACCAAGGGGTTGAAGGAGCCACTGAACCACTCTACTTCATGAACCAAAGGAGGCCACATGGACCCAGACCTTAACAGCAGGGAATGCAAGGGACATCCCATACTTATTACAACCCCAATCAATCCACTCACATACATTCTTGGGGTCCCCCTACTCATCCTTCCTGGTCCACACCCCTTCCTTGGTCGTATCCATCTCAATACCATACTCAACATGCTACTTATTTGTTTCATTCTCATGCTCAACCACAACCTCAGTGGAATGCACCTCATCAGGGGTGGAGGCCCAATACAACTCTCCTCCTACTCTTTTGCCTCCACTGCCTGCTCAACCACAACCATTACTTCCTACTCCTCCAAGACAACCTCAAATACCTGCTCAACCGAAACCAAACACCAATAACAAACATGCCCAGTAGGTATATACTAGAGAGACAACATGCCCTACCTATGCTGTAGAGATTCAGGAGATCAACCTATGATCTGGGAAGGTCTTCCTAGACAGCCAACCTCCTCCTAAGGAGGATGAAGAAGAGAAGCAGGAAAGTGAACCAAAAGCCATTCCACTCTTTCCTGAGAGACTAACTGGAACCACGCAACCAAACCTAGAAGAGACTGAACTTTTGGGAGAACTTAAACAGTTGTGTGTAAAAATAAGACTTCTCCAGGCCATAAAAGATGTACCAATCTACATCAAATTGATTAAAGAGAAGTGTTTCAGTCACCCAGGCAGGCGCAAGAGAGATGCCCCAACTATCAATGTCATAGGACAACTATCCGACCTGATGTTTGGACAAGTAATCTGTCCAAAATATCTGGACCCTGGGAGTCCTGTAGTCGATGTCCACATCAATGGCACCATAATCCCCAACACCTTGATTGATTTAGGGGCTGCCATTAATGTGATGACCAGGGATACTATGGTCAAGCTCAACCTTCAGTGCTCCCTGAGAAAGACCTCGACATTTCTACAATTAGTAGACCGCCCCACCATGACCCCCGAGGGGATTGTGGAAGATGTCATGGTCTCCATTGATTCTTGGGAGTACCCTGCGGACTTCTTGGTCCTTCAACCAAGGAAAAACTCGCTGGGTACCCCCTCATCTTGGGAAGGCCTTGATTAGCTATTGCAGATGCTTACATCAGTTGTCGAGCTGGGAGCATGACCATTAAGAATGGGCATATGTCCAAACATCTAGTCCTATATCCTCCTACCCAACCTCTGCTAGAACATGACTTACATCTCTGGTTGGAGGAGGAAGATGAGGATGAAGTCTACTTTGCACCATTGTGCGCAGTGGAAGCCACCAGGGGAGATCCTCAAACCAAGGATGACCTTATTGAGAATTTGATTCAAAATCTGCCTCCCAGTGTGTTGCCATTAGAAGAGTTGGTAGAAGACACCCAATCTAGTGCTTTAGTGGATCTCTCTATAGCTGATCCGGCCTCTCTCTGAGTTAAGAATGTGGAATTGGGCCCTGAACGAACCTTGAAGGTCAACTCATCCCTATCCCCCTCTTAGGAGGAGGAGCTGTGTAGCTTATTGAACAACCATTTGGATGCTTTTTCTTGGAGCTATAAGGAGATGAAAGGAGTCCACCCTTTAGTCTGTACCCATCACATTTACATTAAAGAGGATTGTAAACTAGTCAGGTAGCCTCATAGGAGAATGAATCCAGCTCTTAAGGACATTGTCAAAGAAGAACTGCAAAAGTTGTTGGATGCAGGATTCATCTACCCCATCTCTGACCCGAGTGGGTTTCTCCTTTGGTGCTTGTGCCCAAGAAAAACAAGAAGTGGAGAATTTGTGTAGATTATCGAGAACTTAACAAAGCTACCAAGAAGGACCATTTCCCTTTGCCTTTCATAGATCAAGTGTTAGATGGCCTGGCAGGGAAGAAGTTCTTTTCCTTCCTAGATGGGTTTAGCGGGTATAATCAGATCAAAATTAGCCTGGAAGACCAAGATAACACCACCTTCACTTGTCCATGGGGTACCTTTTCCTATTGGGTCCTTCCCTTTGGGTTATGCAATGCTCCTGCCACTTTCTAGAGAGTAGCACTGAGCATATTTGCTGAGCTGGTTCATGATTTGGTGGAAATCTATATGGATGAATTTACCCCTTATGGTTCTAACTTCCAAGAAGCTCTAACTAACCTGAGGAAAGTTTTAGCCAAGTGTCTTGAAATGAACCTGTCCCTCAGTCCCGATAAATGTGAATTCCTAATGACTGAAGGGACCGTGCTAGGTCATACAATTTCTCAGCAAGGATTACAAGTGGATCTCAACAAGATTGCTATCATCTAAAGGGTCCCACCTTCTCAAAAGGTAAGAGATGTTCGGAGTTTTCTAGGCTTAGCAGGATATTATAGAAGATTCATTAAAGATTTCAGTAAGTTAGCCTCTCCATTGTTTGCTCTTCTAGGGAAAGATGTTGAGTTTATATGGACTGAAAACTGTCAAGAGGCTCGGATGCGTAGAAAGGTAAGATGGTAACTTCCCCAATCTTGAGAGGTCCAAACTGGGCCCTACCTTTCCACATTCACACAAATGCCTCGAACAAAGCCATAGGAGAAGCCTTAGGACAAGTTGAAGAGAAGCTACCGTATGCCATATGTTTTGTCAGTAAAAACCTGTCCAAGGCAGAGTTAAACTATAATGTAACTGAGAAACAACTCCTGGCTGTAGTCCATTCCCTAAACAAGTACAGACACTACACCACTGGCTATCAAACATTTGTGTGTACTCATCATACTGCAATTAGGTATTTGATGAATAAACCTGATGTAAATGCTCGTATCATTAGATGGTTACATTTATTGCAGCAATTTGATTTGACCATTGTTGATAAGCCAGGTAAGGAAAATGTTGTTGCTGATTTTCTATCTAGACTAGATTTGCCTGCAGGTGAAGAAGGGATGGTGGATGATCAAATTCCAGATGAACACCTGTTTGCTATTTCAGTACTCTCTCCATGGTTTACTGATATAGAAAATTATTTGGTTTCATCTCAGTTCCCACCATACCTGTCCTCAAAAGAGAAGAGTAAGATCGTGAGGAAAAGTGCCCCATTCACTTGGATTAGGGGCAATCTTTTCAAACTTGGCCCAAATCAGATTTTGAGGCAGTGTGTTAGGGAGGAGGAAGTTTTTGACATCCTATTAACCTGTCATGATGGGCCCTGTGGGGGGCACTTTGTAGCAAAGAAGACTGCTTTTAAGATTTTGCAGGCAAGCTACTATTGGCCCACTCTTCATCAAGATGTTAGAAGATACATCAGCCAATGTGACCGATGTCAAAGGATGGGGAAACCAACTCCAAGGGATGAGATGCCTGTACAACCTCAAGTGAATTTCGAGCCATTTGAGAAGTGGGGCATGGACTTTATGGGTCCTATCAACTCTCCTTCAAAACAGAAGTCTTACATCATTGTGTGCCCAGACTACCTGACGAAGTGGGCAGAAATAAAGGTAATCAAGGCAGCAATAGAAGAAAAGGTAGCTGAGTTTTTGAGGGAAAATATCTTCTACAAGTTTGTCTACCCAATAGAATTAGTCATAGATCAAGGAAGTCAGTTTACCTCTAACCTGATTGAAGACTTTCTTACTCATCACAAGATTAAGCACAAAACTTTCACCCCTTATCATCCGCAAGCCAATGGATAGGTGGAAGTCACTAACTAAGCTTTGGAAGAGATTTTAACTGAAGTGGTGAGCTGCAGTAGAAAAGATTGGGTAGACCGATTGGTTGAGGCCACCTGGGCTTATAACACTACTTGGAAAACTACAATAGGTTTCACACCCTATGAGATGGTCTATAGGAAGAAGGCTTTGTTGTCCATAGAATTTTAATATAACACATTGAGGTTGGTAGCTCAGCTGGACCTAGATCTCAGCCATGCAAAAAAAGAAATATTGCTTCAGCTAAATGGATTAGATGAACAGAGAATGCAGGCCCTTCTCCACTCAGAGGTAGTCCAACTTCAAAGAAAAATATGGCATGACTGGCACCTCAAAGAAAAGCAATTTCAGCCAGGAGATTGTGCGCTGTTATATGATTCAAGATACAAGGATTTTAAGGGAAAGTCGAGGACAAGATGGCTGGGACCATATACAGTGGAGAAATGCAAGGAAAATGTTTTAGTCCTTATCAAGACCATTGATGAAGAAGCCATCCCCATGCTCGTCAATGAGCATCAATTGAAAATCTACAGGAAGCCCCTTTCTAAGCAGGAGTTCATTGAAACTCTGGGTAAATCAGTGGTGGTAGTGGAGCAGGCCCCTCTCTCCACTCCACCCACACCTTGAGCAAAAAAAAAAAAAGGAATAAAAGATCCTTGGGTGAAAACTTCTTGGAGGCGCCCAGGGCAGATAGTGAAGGTGAAAACCTCCTGGAGGTGGCCCAACTATCTCAAAAAAAAAAAAAAAAAAAATAAAGAGGGAGAAGAAGAAAAAATAAACCTAATTTCTGTTGAATAAATTGGAGGTTGCAGGAAGGTCATTATAGGTTTTAGGAGGATCACACAAGACACAGATAGAGGATATGACCAGGATGCATGCATCCCTCACAATCCATTCCTTCATAACCATTACCCTTTCCTAATATTTGGTCTCATTCGGGCTAAGATTTTACCTTCTACAAGAAATTATGTATCTTCTACACGAGGAGCCTGTAGAATCTACGGAAAAGCCAGAATTAATCCTAGAAGAGGACCCGAGGGTTGATAATCTATCTATGAGGCCTGTAAACCTCCCTGCTTCCATCCATCACCATATGTCACTCTTTTTCCATCTCTGTACACTTCCATGGCACTCGTTTTTATGTCCTTGCACAGTCACACACAAAAATCTTGTTTCCTTTAGGCTACAAACAATTTTTTTGTTTTGTTTTTTTTTGTTTTTTTTTTTTCTATGATGAATCAAAGTAGCAGTTTTTTCACTCGCCATACCTAATACCTCCATCTAGATTCCTTATCAGCTGAGACCCTCATCAGCAATTGCAGCCCTGCTCGTTTTAGGTTGAATTTCAAAAGGAGAAGCGGCTCCAGGAAATCCTACAGGATTCCTGTAGCAGCTGCTCCCTCTAAAAGACATACTCCAGAGACGGTGACAACAAAGTATGGCACATGACACATGCATGGAGCTCTATTTGAATGTGTGAACATCAGCAATTGCTCGAGGCCGAGCATGCAGAGCACAAGAAGCTACAACAATGAAAAATGGGTTCCAACATTTGAAATATGCATAACACGACCGCGACTGCACAAGGAAGTGCCTAAACCTATTCCTTAATTACATGAATCATATTTTAAGGCTGCGTGACTATGGGAATAGTTCAGATTGAACAGAATTGGTGGCCAGGTAACTAGCCACCCTCGGTCAGTTACACATCCTCGTGGCATCCAAACGAGCCCCGTCAAATTCAAAATTGCCGGTAAGATACGCAACCAGCACATGTGGTATCTCCATTTAGGAAGAAATATTTGGGACTGGTAGTGGTGGCGACGGATAATGGGAAAAGAGAGGTGATGGCGGTTAGATGGCATGCAGAGCCATTATGACCGTGACGTCAGATCAAGGGTCTGACCCAGCCACCTCATCTCCTCACCACGAATCACGCCTGTAGTTAAAAGGCAGCTCAGTTGGAACATTCACCACCCTTTGTTCATTCTACACTCACGACGTTCTCGACTGAAGTACGCATCTACCACTTCCAGAGTAGCTAACCAATCATCCTCCACCAGTTCTCCACCTGTTTTTGAAAATATCCTGCCTATCGAGCTCTACAAGAAGCACAATTTCATTCTACAGGAGCCGAGAGATTTCTACAAGAAGGATTCTATAGGAAAGGCAGAGAATATATCTACAGAAAGGAAACCTGGTATTTTCGTCGAAATTCAAGCTCAAAATGAGGTAGGCTCGGGAAAAATTCTCTGTGCATGATTTGTTTTAGTAAGGTGGTGAATTGAACATGACATTAGATTGAAAAAGAAAGTGAAAGTCTGTCTGTGCATTGAAAAAGTGAAAGTTTGCCTGCATACTTCCCTGAGTCTGCAAAGTTTCTTTTTCTCTCTGCATTCTAAATCTCCTCATCTTTTTTCAAATTCTCCTATAAGAAAGATGCATGCAGCAGTAAAGGCTAGGCAGTGTGTGTGTGAAAATGAATGTGCATATCTATCTACGTGCTGAGAGAAAAACCTGTGTATTTATCCTCTGTTCTGTAGAAAAAAATTATTTCTTTTCAAAAACAAAAAGTCAAATTCAGGGTGACAGTAGTTTAAAATAGGGGAATTATTGCCATTTGATGTTGTAATGAAATACACAGGAAATTCCTTGCATTCAGAAAAAAACAAATTCAGCTGTCCTCTGTTTAAGTGATTGACAATTTTTTTCCCACCTAAGCATTTCCTTTTCTGGTTAAAACACAAAAATAACACTTAACACCATGCCAGGAGGATTCATAAGGAAAGAACCCTTAGACTCTAGCAGATTGCATGAGCACCCTGAGGTGGTGGACCTTTTCACCAGGGCAAACTGGATATCCTTCTTTGACAGAATTCAGGGTTATGATGAGGAGGTAATTGAAGAGTTTTTGATGTCCCTAAGACCACATTCGAAGGAACATGCCACAGTTAGTTTTAGGGGTTTGACCCTAGAACTTACACCTGATCTCATCAGTAGAATTATCAGTCTACAGTTGGGGCTCCCTTGGAGCAAATAGGAGAGATCATTGGGACAAGTTGCTAAGAAAATATTTTTTCTGCCTGAGGAGCATCCTGTAGAAGATAAAAATGGGGTCAGAAGGACAAGTTTACCTCCTCTCTGGAGTGAATTCATTTATCAAATAATGAAGTATATCACATGTGAAGGGAGGTTCAACATCATTTATGGATATTATTTCAAGTTGTTACATGAATTAAGGTATGGGATGGACTTGCCTCTAGCTAGAAAATTGAGCACCCCATATTTCCTCCTTCAGTCCTTAATTGAATTTGGTACAAAGCTAAATGAAGGGGTCCCAGATCAGTTGGCCCACCATGGGCTCATCAAACTATTGGTGGAAGATGCTTTGCACACCTATACTATCCCCATCACTTGGGAAATCTTTAGAAATATGTCTAGGGATGATGACATCTGAATTTGGGTTGAGAACGTCAGCCCATCTAGCAGTGATGACGGGGATAACAAAAAGAACAGAGAAGGGAAAAAGGACACAGATTGGAAAGAAAAAGGCCAAGAAAGCCCAAAAAAAGACTGCCACAGCCAAAGCCAACACCCAACAAAAGAAGGAAAAGACACACAGTGAGATATTAGTGACACAAGCAGAAACAATGGGCATAGAGATTTCTATAGGAAGCGAAGGGCAAGAACAGTAGGAAGAGAAATCCCTTGAAACATTGGCAAGGGAAGCATTAGCTATTCTTGTTGCGTTAAGCACACCTACAAAACAAAAAGGAAAAAGAAAAAGGCAAACCTCCATGTACTTTCAAGCCAGAAGAAGCACAAGGATCAAAGTGGGAAAACCCCAGCCACCATCAAAGGAACCAATTGTCATTGAGGACACACCCACTAAAAAGAAGGAAGAGTGTTCTTCCAAGATATCCATCACCTATGAAAGAGGAAGCCCAAGAACCTCCACATGGAAAGATAAAATTAAGTTGATGGATTCAAAGGAAGTTCCGCAGGAAGCTGAAACATCTCTACAGGAAACTCTAGCCAAGTTAAAAGAAACTGAGAAATTGGAAGAGGAGGCAGCGAAACAATCATAAGAAGCAGACAAGCCCAACAAGATACTTGAACCAAGCCCTCAGCCTAGTTTGGGCTCATATTACAACTTGTTAGAAAGTGGGAAGATCATCCCACAGAAGTTTGCTATACCACTTTTCTTTGCATTGGAATAGGAACGGGTTAGTACTCACACTTGGATGAAAATTGCTAAATCCAAGGGAGTTGCAAACATAGGCCACCTAGAAAAACAGTTGAAAGAATTGAGAAGAGAGTTGGCCATGGTGAGGCACATAGAAAGTAGTAAAAGAGCCTAGCTACAGGAGGAGAATGAGCTACTGAAAAACCAGTTGCAGCTACAATAAGTTCATAAGGAAGACAGGCTGTCCATTTTAGGAGGGCAGTAGCAGCAAGAAGGACCTCCAGCAGACAAGGAAATAACCGAGGAACAACAGAAAGAGGGAAAGCTACAAGCTGATGTTGAGATGCTGACAACACTGGTGCAACAAAAGGAGTCTCAGGAATCAAAAGAAATATCGGTTTAAAAACAACAGTTGCAAGAAAAAGAAGCCCAAATGACCTACATGGCCAGCTGGGTAGTAGAAGCCTTACAATGTAGGCAACCTGCTAAGTCCTATGCATTATATCTTAAAGACCAATGGTTGCAATTTCAAATTAACACATTGGCCCAAAGGGACACCATTCCATTCCATAATTACAATCAGTTTATGTATTTGTGTGACAATAGCTCAGTTGAAGATAAGGCCAAGTTAGCAGAATTCTATTTACACAACTTGGAACTTCCAAACATGAATATATGGGACCCCAATGCTACATTGGGAGATGTACAACTCATGACTATGGCTTCTTGGTTAAGCCATGAGGAAAAGAGGGCAGTGGAAACTAAGAAGGTTATGGACAGGGAGCTAAGTGAGCCACTCATGATTAGGGCAGAACCAAAAGATCCCTCAGCTTTAGTATATGCTCATCAACACCTTGCCAACAACCCTGAAGTTCTCCCAAATTACGTTGAAAAGCAAGCTCAGGGCACTGCTCACTTTGAAGACATGGAAAAACTTTTTCGTGATAATTGCATTCATGCTTGCACAAGGAGATGGAACACATTTCCCCATAGTTTGAAAATAGGAGAGTACCACTCCTCAACCAGAATGAGGGAGGCTTTGGCAAGAGTACCCCTTTACAAACACTCAATGCAAAACCTGAAGGCCAACTGGATTGGCCTAAAGTTCAGCCCTCCACTACTCTTAGGGTTGTTAGAAGGGGTCAAAGAAGAAGAGGAACAAAGACAATGGGAGGAAATAGAAAGAAAGGCTGGTTTTCATGATAGAGAAGAGGATATCACCTCAGAGGCCTGGGATGTCAGAGAGGCAATCAAAGAAATCAAAGATGATGAACTAGATTAGTTGCTCAGAGGATAAGCAACACATTCAGCAGGGGGTGATGATGAGCCCCAAAAATGGGTAACTTAATGGGTTCATTTTGCCTATTATTCTCATTTAATCCACCATTCTCCATAGTTTTATGCATGTTTTTGAATATATTTATATTAATTGAGTGAATGGGAATAGTCACTTGACCACAAAGTCTAATACGTGCTTATTGTAGATTTTTGGACCAAGATCAAGCATTTATGAGCAAATTGGCAGCCAAATACAAAGGAACAAGGCTGAGGATTTATAATATGGGTGTCTCCTGCACTAAATGGCCCCTTCCTTGAGTTCTCCACCATCAGCTCAGAGTTCAATAGCCCACCAAAGATAATTTCAAGGGGTAACCAAGCAGGTCTAGTGAAGTGGCTGATTAACTGCAGTTTTGGGCAGCCAAGATCCTAAAGTTAGGTAGGACTATTGGGAGTCCTCATTTGCATAAGTAGGAAGGCTTCAACCCTTGGTAGTTTAGCTATTGAACAATTTATTTTTGCACCTTATTGCAGCTCTGCATTTAGCTCATTTTCGAGCTCTTTCTGTAAACAGTTTTGTGACATGACTATTACTTTTTGATCAATGAAGATGAATTCCACTTTGCACCAGCTCTGAGCTTTCTTAGGAGGCTGTAGCTCTTGGGTTTGGGCTCAACCCAAGTGTCCAGTACCTCCTTTGTGTACTTTTAGGTGTTATTATTGCATTCATAGAATAAATTTTGTTATATATGTTAAATCTTGCTTTGTTACTTAGGTTTTTTTTGATGATTAAGATAGTTGTCCATGCTTCAGGTTGATTTGATAGTTTTATAACAGAAAAGATCCAAAAAAAGGCTCTCCTTTCTCCCTCCTTGGGACCATGAATTGAGACCGAGGTACACTTGCTGCCAAAAAAACACTATTTTTGCCTTCAAATGCAATTGCTAGTATTAGGTTTTAAGTTGGAAGGGTTGATATCAGTTGTGTGTTCATGCTTAGATCTATTATTGCTTAGTTTCTATAGCTTTCTTGAAATATTTCCTGTCTATAAACTTTTGTTCATCATGTTTCTGGTTTTTAGTTCAAATTAGGTCAAAATAGATAAATCTTTGTTTTTTTACTCTTTGCTTGAATCAGTTTCGGAAAGAAGTGTGCAGAATTCCTGTAAGACACTCCAACCTACTCTTCCTCCATGATACCACCTGCTCCAGTCTCTCTCTCAAGTTTTCCTTCACCCATTTGCCATACTTTCCCAACTTGCCCTAATTTCTACATTTTTGTGCAACATTGCTCTCTTCATCTTTGAACAACTCCAACCATCTTCTTCACTTCTAAGATTCATCTAGCAGATCCTAGATCCCTCAATATCCTTATCCATCCTTCATTTCCACTTTCCCACCGTCTTTTTCACCATTAACCCTCTAAAAGCCACTTTCGGCCTATTCCTGTAGAACTTCCTATAAACCCCCTGTAAACTTCATGTAGAAGTTCATGCGAGCAGTTTTTCGAGATTTGATCACTATGGAATTCTCCAGAATGGTGTTAGGGACCCCTTAGGCCCTCTTCTCACTTTCCCAACCTCCTGTAAATTCCCACTCCATTTTCTTTTGCCAATAAACCTCTGCACGGTAAAAAATAGTTAAAGCACATGCATAATAATTCTGCATAAAATTACTCAAAAATACAAAAAGATGCTTTTTCCATATTTCCCTTCAGAAGTAGCTTAAAAACCTGCATTTTACCTCTCCAAGGGTCAATGGCATCCATTTCAGCAGCTTCAATCTCTTTTGTTGCACAAGTAGGGTTAGTCGGTAGAACTAGGGTTTGCTAAGGTTTGCATTTCCTTTTAGCTTTCATCTTCTTTCTGCAAGTAGACTAGCCTCGTTCGAGTTATTTTTTGTCCATCACAATTAAAAACTTCTTCTAAGAACTCATAGAAGTTGGCTTAAGCTCCTAACGAACTTGTGCCAGTTGATCAAGTGACAGCTTGCAGTAAGAGCTAGTACTTGTGCATACAACACCGTCGCTTCCAAGTTTGTTACGAACTATCGGGTTGATAAAAGTAAAGAAGGGAGTCCTAGGAGTTGCAGTATCATTGCTGTAATACTGGAGTGCACCACCAAGACTGGGCATCCTTATGCCATACGCACTTGAGGTGAAGGTGTGGATTTTGAATGAAGTTAGAAGAAATTTTTGGGAGCCTCTTGGATTCCATATTGTAAAGCTTTTTCTTACACATCAGATATCTAAACATAGTCGTACCTTCAATGGGGACAAACCAAATTCAATCAAGAGGATATGATGGGGAGTATTTGCCTTGATTTTTAGGTTGTAGGTTATGAATTGATTTTAAATCATCTCAATCTTTCTCCAAGACTCTCTAGATATATTGCAGCCCCAAACTTCACATCCGCATAAGAAAACAAGGGTGATGAGAGCCTCAAAGATGAACCTATTTTTACCCCAAATGCAAAAATTGACTAACTTACAATTGTTTTCAATCTCATAACAAGCTTTCTAACCTCCAATAATCCTTTTCTTAATGCTATAATTCTAGTTGAGCTGATGAGGAAAGTTAATACCCAAATATTTATAAGAAACTTGATCTAGGTAATGTTTATTATAAACAAAACTACCATGGGTGATATTTTTGGATTTAATGATCATGACTGTAGTCTTGTCAGTATTAACTGTCATACCCATCTTGGAATAGTAGACATGAAGAGTCTTAAGCTACTTGTCTAGGTCATCATGGCTTTTGCAAGAAGAACGATATCCTCAGCATAAAGGAGAAGAGTATTGATTACACTAGCAAGCTTGGTGCCCTTGCAACTTGCAGTTTCCAGACACTCCTCTAGCTTATTAATGTATATGCCAAAAAGGGTAGGGGATAGGGGACACCCTTTCTTAACTCCAATATTGCATTTAATGTCCTTAGACCACCCTTTGTTGGTCTTAAGCTTGGAAAAGACAGTCTCATATAGGCGAATCACAGTAATCCAAAGTTCAAGAGGAGACATGATCTCTTCAAGTCTCTCCCAAATATTATCTCGAGGTACCGTGTCAAATAATTTTCAAATGTCCACAAAACAACATAAGCAATTAGCTTTACTATTGTGACATTCCTTTGCAATGATCCTGAGAGTGACAATATGGTTGATAGTCGAGTGATGTCCCCTAAAATAGGCTTTTCCTTTAGCTCGTTTACCCTGGTTTTCAGCTAAAGGCTAAGATTATTTTCCAAATTGAGCCCATATAGATTGGCTAGGATGTGGCTAACGATAATGGTTCTGTAGTTAGAGGGAACACTATTGTCCCCATTTTTAAAGATATACACAATAAGGATTTACGTCCAAAGATGAGGGAAGCCATGCCTTACAGCAAAATTGAGAAGCCTGTGGAGTTGAGGAATGAGGATAAATCTTCTCATTTTAAAGATCTCATCTTGGTATCCTTCAATATCATTAGCTTTCCCATTAGAGAGCTTATAATCCTAAACTCAACATTTTCAAGAGTATATACAGTGTGTTTAAGGTGGTTCTCATAGTGTCCAGAGAATCATACAATTTCTTAAGATAGTTGTTCAAATTTTCTAATAGGATAGAATGATTATCTTTGGTTTCACGAACATGCACATCCATCAAAACTTTCAGGCGTGACTTTAGAAAGGAGGAGAAGATGTTGTTGTCTTTTATGTAATGTCCCTTCCTAAATTATTTTGGAACAAGATTTATTTCTACATTTCGGGTCCAATTTGGAGGAGATGGGGCAAATTCAATTTTATTAGGAAATTATTTTGGTTTTGTTTACAAAAGGAAAATAAGCATTTCGTAAGCCCATAGTTTGAATTTCATGAGAGAGAAAATCGATGGCTTACTGAGGGACCTAGGAAGGAGGGAAAATGGAGGGAAAAAGTACTCCACGAAATATATATAAGGTATCTCTCCTCATTTCATTAATCTTATTGGAGTTTATTGATTTCTCTTTGGTTGCTCGAGCTGCTTAGCCAGGTCACTAGCTACTTAGCACAAGTTATTTAAGCGAAGAGCTCACCCTTTCTTTGGAAGATTTCGAGTGCCACCCTAGGAATGTTTTCTTCATCTCTTCAGGAGGAGGATCAATTTGTGATTACCAGTAATAACATTCCCTTCCAGTTTGTGTGTATTATTGGGGGACATAGTGGAGAGGAGGCCGAGTTCATTGGTCGTGCTTAGCAGTGCAGATTTGATGTGAGATTTTCTAGAGAAGAGGCTAGGGAGGACTTTTAGCATCTTGGAGATTATGGGAGTTGATTAATCTTCTGTCTTGGCAGTGTGACTTTCACACTACCTGGGCCAGTACAAAGGTAGTGTGTTGGAGATCATTTGGTGGGTGGAGTATCAATCCTTGAGTTTGATCTTTGTCGTGGAGGTTAGAGAAGATATTTGGAGTGGTGTTTTCTTCCATTTCAGAGCTTCAAGGAGGAATTTGTGGTCATTCCTTGCTGGTTGTATTTATGGCACTGTTTGGAGGGAATGGGCCGTAGAAGTGGTCAAATTTGGGAGGTAAAATCTAGACAAACCATTTATGGGTTTTTAATAAGGATTCGAAATATAAAGTTTCATAATTTTATGGGCAACGGAGTTGGGGTTTCCATCTGTATGTTTGCAGCAGACAATGTAGAATCGTTTGGGATTGCATAGTGCCTTTGGGGGTTGATTTTGGGAAGTCCAAATCAGGCCAAATCATTAGGTGTTTTTGTGGGTTTTGGTTGAGGGGTTTGTGGCCAAAGTTTCATCACTTTGTGAGCAGTGGAGGTGGTTTTTCTTGTAGCTCATTTCCATCCAACAGTTGTAGTTACTAGGGGATAACGAATAACATTAGAGGATAAATTGCTTCCAACATTAATATTAATGTTTGACACCTAGGTTTTTTCAAGCATGACCTTGCGGCAAGCCCAGGCGCATTTTATGCACTATTGTACTTGCTCCACTCCATTAATGAAATGGCTTGGCTGGTTCTCATTTCTATTGTGTATTGAGCATTTGTTGTTCGTTTAATTTTTCTGTGTATGTATCACATTTTCTTTTGTATATCACTGTTTGTTTAAGTTGGAACATTACAATGGTATAAGAGCATGATCTTGGCCCAACTGTGGGAAATTAGCCAGAAGATCATGGAAGCTTTGGGTATGAGTGCAAAGTGATAGGTGAAACCAGAGACAAACCCATGGCTCAAGGGAAATCAAGTATGCAGAAATTCTGAGGTGGAATCCACTGGGACGATGAGAGGTTGGCCTAGTTGAGGAGGGTGAAAGACCAGACCCATCCTCACCCTTACAACAGAGATACTAGAGGTGAGCAGGTCGTGGGGGTGCAACCATGTACATAATTTGGGGATAGTCGACAAAATCAAGGCACGAGATCTCCTTTGAAAGGAGCAGGCAGGATATAGACAGTTATAGGGTGAGAGTAAGGGACGCTTTTGCTAGTGGAGACCTGGATTTAGATACCGGGATCTTGAGGAGGAGGTTGAGAATGATGTTGAGAGCCCACAGGATGGTGAGGAGCACATCAATATACCTGGTCTAGCACAAGAGTCGCCATTATTGGTAAGATTACAAGTGGTATCGTCTCTTTGAAACAACATTCATGGTAATGGATTCACAGTATTACGAGGTTAGTGTGAGTGGTGGTGAGGGCATATCCTCAATCTCCATCTAATGTTTCACATTTAAGTTATCGATGGGTAAAGCTTTCCTCCCCTTCCCCCATCTTCGGTCCCCCCTGCCTTCCCTTCCCTCCCGCCCCTCTTCTTTCCCTATCATGCTTTCCCATAGCCCATCCTATCTCCTTATGTCTTTAAGAATTCTAGCCCTTGCATCTAGTTGGTTCCTCAATAGCAATAAGATCTAGCTTCTCTATAAAAATCAGCCCTTTGCCCTTAGCTCAAAACCCTTGCATACCTTTAAAAATAAATAATGCAATAAAATAATTAATTAATTTCAATAGGTTAATACTATACAATTAATGCTATCATAATAATATAATGTAAAAATAATTATATATATGATAAAGTTAATCATTAACTAGAAGAGAATTCTTATTAACTTAATATAATAAATCAATAAATCATGATAACATATTATTGTAGTTATAAAAAGCAAATAAATAAGATAATGATATAGACACTTAAATTAATTTAATTTAATAAATAAAAATGTAAATTAAATTTAAATTTTAACAATTATAAAAATTGAATAAGAAACATATAGATACATATTACTATAATTCAATATGTGCAGATTAAATATATTAAGAAATAAATAAATTAATACAAATCAAATAAATACATATATATCCAAATATATAACCAATTAATTAATAAACAGTAAAGAATAATAATAATAAACAAAAATAGATAACAATTATATCAACATAAAAACTTTCAAACAATTTATATATCATGAAGTTAGCAGTAGAAATTAATAATAAAAGCATGACATATTTAACATGGAAACTATAAATAATACCATGATAATTAATTCAATTATGATAATAAATTAATACATTTATAAGAATTAGACATAATAAAAATGAAATATACTCTTATATTAATACAAATAAAAATTAATTAAATATAATTAGACAATTATAAAATACAATATAATAAAAATAAATAAAGTAAGTACATATTCATATACATATATTAAAAAAAAAAACTCTTAAAATTGATTTCAAAGAAATATATACAGACTAAATAAAATTATAATAGAATTTAATACAACAATAAACAATAAAATATATAGCATAATATATAACATTAATATATACAAAAAAACAATAATAAACAACAACAGATATAACACAATAATTACATGTATAGATAAATAATTATAATAACATAATAACATTAATATTAAATAAATAAAGTAAATATGATTAAACAAAAAAGGTCGGCTGATACCCATAACCCTACTTAACCTGATTTATTTCTCGCTTTTCCCTTCTCTGTATAAGCAAGTCCTGATGATGAGTCTTGGTATAGGCTCGAAACGTCGACAAAAGAATGGAAAACACTGTGGATCATCCGAGTTCAACTTCTCAAAAACCACTTCACAGAAACCTACAAACTAAGATTTATGCTCTTTGTAGTTGAACTATAAATTTCATACTGGTTTTGTCTTACAGGAGTGCAACCTCTGGCTTTTCACTGCAATGGAGTGCAGCTTTAACCTTCTTATTGCTCTCATGAGATCGTTATCATTTATTAAGGGAAAGTTTTCCAATTCTTGGGCTTGGTTCATTGTCTTAACAGGTCTGCTAATTTTTTATTTTTCCTTGAGATATCATGGGTTATTTCTTAGTCATTGGGGCTAATTTTTGTTCGTTGGGAAACAATGGGTTGTACTTGTTCTTAGATTCTGAAGTACTTAACATCTATTGGTTTGGGTCCCAATAAGTTTGTTCAGTTGTAATGTTATTGAATTGCCCTGAATTTGGTGTTTGTTGGTGGTGTTACACTGTCAAGGTTTGGTAATATCCTCTTTATGTTATGTTTGTGAGTAGGGAAGTTTTAGTTCTTGTTTTGGTTTTATAGAATTTTGTGTGCCATGGTTCTGGGTTGTTGTGAGTTTTAGAATTTGCTAGAGTTTGCATCTATAGTGTGGCAATGAGGTGTTGATATATTGCATTTTTAAGGATCACTCTGGCGTTGTTATTATTTTTTGGAAGTTGATATGTACTTGTGGGCTCCTATGCAGAGAACATATATGGTTTTAGAGAAACATTTTGCTAAAGTTGACCATGCCACACTTTTTTTTTTTTTCTATTTAATTTTCTTAATGAATTCAAATGTTTTAATTTTAAAACAGAAAATAAAAAGCTAAATATAAAGGGTATATTTTAATAGTCAAAATAATTTTGTAGAAATAAGTCTCTTGTGAAGCCAAAAACAAAATGTAACATGATTAACTTATTGCAATAATAAATAGAAATGTGTATTATTTATGGCTAGATTTTATAATGTTTGAGTTCAACCTCATTTTATTTAATTTTTTATCATTAATATAATATTAATTATATTAATTTATTATTTATTTATATATACTTTTCAAAATTAATATTAATTTTATTTAAAAAATTTAATTATTTAATAAAATTTATAAGCAAATTATTATATAATATAATAAAAACTAAATTAAAATTACACTATGGGCTTAGTCTAATTTATAGAGGAAATGATTTTTCCCATGGCATTTTTTTGGTTATTTTAAACCAAAATCTAACCAAGATTTTTAAAAACTTGAGTTTAAGTTGATTAATCTATCGAATGTAACTGTCCTAGAGTTTTTTAGGGTGTTCAATCCATTTATGCATTAGAAATATGTTTTAAACAACACAAATCACAATCTTGCTTGAAATTGTATAACCAAATTCTTGTGAAAAAACTATATCTTTTATAAATTAGACTATGCCTTACACTATGTGCCTTTTCCCATATAAATTTTCCAAAAATTTAATTATCAAATCCTTATTTTTTTTAAATACAATATAATACATCCATTATAATTTTTTTTTTGTAATATTGTGATTGTTTAAATTTTATTTATGTTATAAACAATTTACATATTCAATGTAGTTTTCATGATTTCAATCGTTAAATTATAATTATAATTATAATTATAATTAACTATATATATATATATATATATATAATTTAATAAGATTGGTTGAAATTTAGAAATTAAAACTATAAAAATTTATAAATAAAATGTTTGAAAGGTTTATGAAAATACTAAATCCATTTATGAATTAAACGAAACAACAAAAATGGTATTATCTAATTCTATTAAAGAAACAAAACTTAATTCAAACAAGGGAGCCACTGTCGTAGCGGTAGTCCTTGGCGGGGTTCAGAAACTGCATATGTAAATCTTGACACACAAATATACACCTTGTAGAATTTGCTAATTGCTTCAAGCTAATTTGTTTCCAGTGCTCACGTTGCTTCAAGCAAGAGATGGGGCGAGATATTTTTTTAGCTTATACATCATTCTCGCTAACATTGTGCCTTGGCATAGTTGTTCCATATCGCTTGTATGAGCTTCGCTACAATTCCTATTAGCATTTTGTAATAGTTTGTATTGCTTTCTGTGAAGCTATTTTTCTATTGCTGCTGTACTTTATTTTCCCTTGCCATTGGTTAAGCATTATTCCATTATTATTGTAGAAGTAAATAAAAAATTTTGTCTGTAGCAATTAACCAGACAATAAAGATAAATTTCAGTCTTCTTTTTGGTATCTGCAGTTAGGCCTTCTAATTTCCATAATATTAAAATTATTTGTTACCAGAACATGGTCACCGCTGATGTTTGTGGTATGAAAATTTGCAAGAATCTTTTGAAAGTGCTAGAAGGGACATTTGATGTAGTGCATTCTTTTGTAGAAAAAGCTGGAAACATCTCTTGACATTAGCTGTCCATTTCTGGCATTTAAAAAGAATGTTTTCAAGTAAAGAAATTTTCTTCAACACCAGGGTCTTACAGTCCTCCCGATTTGTTCTTTCCATCCAATAAAATATCACAAAAATAGTTAATTCAATAAAAAGCAACATGACAAAAAAAACCTTGGATTCAAATTTATTAGAAACAAATTATGAAATATTGTAACAATTATATTTTATTCTTGGTGCATAGTGTAACAATCCGCTGGAAAATGGAACACAAGAAAAATTGTGAATCGATACTGACCCCTCGAAGAAGAAGATATAAAGCGCCAACATCCATTATAATTAACCTGTGAATTGATAATGACCCTTCGAAGAAGAGGATAGAAAGCCCCAACATCCATTATAATTACCCGATACCTCGAAAGGACATAACTCCAAATCTAGCCTTCGTAAACTCAGTAAAGTATTTAAATTAAAAATAAAAATAAAAATAAATTGTTATTAATAAATATAAATCAAAGTGCCACATTTAAAACAATGATATTATATATTTTCGACAGATGGTAACCATGCCTGCATACTTTCACACGTACACCACACGGGTGTTGCGAATTTCTGATAATTCCAGAACAAACAAACAGAGAATAATGCTCTGTTTTTAACACTCTGCTTTTAACACAGGAAATTAAAAAAAAATTGTTTGCAGAATACGGTGTTTCAGCAACGTTGAAACTGGTGTTTCAACAATAGAGTTTCGTCAACAGTGTTTCAACAATGGTGTTTCAGCAACACAGAATTTGTTGAAGACAGTATTTCAGCAACACTCTGTTTCGATGCCGAGAAACTATTTTCTGAATACGGTGTTTCAACAATGCTCAACAACAAAAAAAAACTTGAATTAATTAACAAGACTGCTGTTACAAAATTCTTCCTCTCACAGAGGGATTACAGTAGGAGCACTTCAGATGTTGTTCCAAAGATTTCACGTTGTCTCTGCTTGCAAATTGACACTGTTGTGTGTGCGTTGTTGTACATTACAGAAAAAAAAAAATACTCTGTCTCCTCTGAAAATAAAAGCACTGTCTTTGCACTGCTATGCATTACACACACACTCTGCTTCTCAAAAACTAACACACTGTCTCTGCATTCCTATGCATTACAAAAAAAATGCTCTGTTTCTACTGAAAATTAACACTGTTGTGTATTACAAAAAGACTCTGTTTTTCTGCTGAAAAATTTACACTGCTGTGTGTAAAAAAAACTTCTTACGTATGCGCTACTGCGTATTACAAAAAAAAAAAAAACTATCTCTGCAGTGCTGTGCATTACAAAGAGCACTCTGTCTCTGTTAAAAATTGACACACTGCTGTGTTTCACATTTCATTTTCATATTCAACAAAACCGAACGTAACGTTTGTTTTACTTGTGCCGTAAAAAAAAAACTACACCTGTGAATTAAAAAAATAAAATTAAAGTCTTACCTACATTTACCAACCACAATAATAAATTACCATTATTCCGTGAGTGATCACCATTCCATAATAAATCACTGTGTAATGGTGAATTCAGGCAAGGGCTGGTGCTGCAGTTGTTTAATGACAGATTCATCAATGTGGGTTATGGCAAAGGATTGGGCCTGCAGTTGAAAATAATATTTCAACACTCCCCTTTAGTTTCAACTGCTGGGTTATTAGTCATACCCAGACATTTCCTTAAAAACTCAAAACTTTTCTGTCCGAATGGTTTGGTTAGAATGTCTCCAACCTGCTCCTGAGTCCTACAATGTTTTATAACAATTTCTCCATTGTTTACCAATTCCCTGATGTAATGAAACTTTGTGTCAGTGTGTTTCGTTCTCTTATGGAACACGAAATTCTTTGATAATGCAATAACTAAGCTATTGTCACAAAAAATCATAGTTCCTTTTGCTTGCTCTTGGCATAAACTCCTTAGCATCCTTCTCATCCAAACTGCTTGACATGCTGCTGCTGTAGCTGCCACATATTCTGCCTCTACTGTAGATAACTCTACAATATGCTGCTTTTTAGAAGCCCATGAAATGGCTCCTGAACCCATGTGAAAAACATAACCGGATGTGCTTTTCCAATCGTCTACAGTTCCAGCCCAATCAGTATTAGTGTATCTAACTAAATCTGGACATTCTGAAGCAGTATATAAAATGCCAAACCTTTTAGTACCTTTAACATACCTCAGAATTCTTTTTGCTGCCTGCCAATGTGCTTCTTTTGGCCTCTCCATGAATCTGGAAATTAAACTAACAACATGCATAATATCCGGCCTAGTTGCAGTCAAATACGTGAGGCTGCCAACTATGCTCTTGTACAAACTAGGATCAAAATCTTTGATGCTATCCTTTTTGTTGAGTTTTGGTCACGTCACCGTGGGAGTGATTGCTGCTTTGCTCTCCTCCATATTAAATCTTGCCAACACTTCATTAACATATTTTACTTGTGAGATAAAAATCCCATTTCCATTTTGTTTTACTTATATTCCTAAGAAGTATTTCAGCAAACCCATGTTAGTCATTTCAAATTCTTCTTTCATGACTGTTTTGAAATTTTCAATGAGATAATCATCATTACCTGTGAAAATAACATCATCAAGATATAACACAACGATTAGTATTTTACCATCCTTTTCTTTGATGTAGAGGGTGGGTTCTCCCTCACACTTGTCAAATCCATTTTCCAGTAGATAGGAATTTATCCTACTATACGACGCTCTTAGTGCTTGCTTCAACCCATAAAGAGCTTTCTTCAATCTGCACACTTTGTGCTCTTGGCCTTTCTTTTCATAGCCTAGAGGTTGTTTAATGTAGACCTCTTCCTTTAACACTCCATTTAGGAATGTTGACTTCACGTCCATTTGGTAAAATTTCCACTTGTTTTGTGTTGCTATGGACAACACTGCTCTCACGGTTTCTATTCTAGCAACCGGTGCAAAAGTTTCCTCATAGTCTCTTCCATACTGCTGCTTATATCCTCTGACAACCAGTCTTGCCTTGTGCCTTTCTATTTTGCCTTCAACATTACTCTTGGTCTTGTAAACCCATTTAACTCCAATGACTTCTTTTCCTTTTGGTAGTTCAACTAAATTCAATGTCTTGTTTCTTTCTATGGCATTGATCTCCTCATCCATAACTTCTATCCATTTCCTATCATTAATTGCTTCTTCGAAATGAACAGGGTCTTCAACATGACAATATAAAGAAAATAAAGAGTTCATACCTTCATTTGCTTCCTGTCGTTCCTAAATCTCTCTTAAATTTATGAACTTCTTACTTCTTTCATTTGGTGTACAAGTGCTTGAAGAAGCACTTGAATTTCCTCCTTGTGGTGTGCTTGGAGAAGCACTTTCATTTCTCCTCAAGGATGTCTCTTGCTGCCCTTGTCTTGGTGCTGCTATTTGAGGATGTGTTTCAGCCATCTCCTCCTCATCTTCATCATATGACAAAGAGTTTTTAACGTTCACTGTTTTCTCTATGCTTCCATCCCAAGCTTCCTCCTCAATGAACTGAACATCTCTACTCACAATAAGCTTCTTGGTGGATGGGTTATACAACCTGTAAGCTTTGGATTCCTCACTGTATCCAATGAAAATACATTTCTCCCCTTTGTTGTCCAACTTCTTCCTTAGCTGATCTGGAATGTGTGCATAAGCTACACATCCAAAAGCTTTCATGTGGGTGACTCCTTGCTTCTTCCGACACTCTGTTCATGACTGCTTTTGTAGGGCATCTATTCAAAATGTACACTGCACAATGTACAACTTTAGCCCAATAATCATTTGGCAAATGCTTTGCCTTTAACATACTCCTCGCCATATCCATTATTGTCCTATTCTTCCTTTCGGCAACTCTATTTTGCTGCGGAGTGTACCTAGTGGTAAACTGCTTATGAATTCCATTTTCTCTGCAAAAACGTAGAAATTCCTTGGAGATATACTCACCTCCTCTATCAGTTCTTAGAACTTTTATATGTTGCCCACTTTGGTTTTCTACAAGTGCTTTGAAATTGCAAAATTTTTCAAACACTTCACTTTTGTTCTTAAGGAAATAAACCCAAGTTTTTCTTGTGAAATCATCGATGAATGTTAGTATGTAGTGGCTGCCTGTAAGAGATGGAGTTTGCATCGGTCCACATAAATATGAGTGCACAATTTCTAAGGGTGCTTTTGCCCTTATGCTTTTCCCAGATGGAAAACTTTCTCTATGTTGTTTCCCCAAGATACAACCTTCACAAACGCTGTCCGGTTTCTCTATCAATGGTAATACTCTTACCATTCCTTTTCTACTCAACAAGTTAAGACCTCCAAAGTTGAGATGTCCAAATCTCAAATGCCACAACCAATTTTCATCTTTTGGTTCACTTTGGAAAGCCTCTTGTGTCACAGCTGCTATTACTTCTTTATTTTTCAAATCTGCCTTCATCCTGAGAGGGAACATCCTGTTCCTTGTCATCTTCATTTCAGCAATACATTGTTTGATGGGTGCTCTATCCATGATGGTGCATACACCATTCACAAAGAAAACATTGTACTCTTTTGAACAAGCTGTCCAATACTTAAGAGATTACATTTCATTCGAGGAACATAATAAACATCTATTATGGTTTTCTTTTCACCTTTCTTTGTTAAGACATTTACTTCTTCTTTTCCCATAACATAAACTTTACTATCAGTCCCGAGTGTGACTTGTGACTTCACATTCTAATCTAGCATATAAAACAGGGATATGTTTCCTGTCATATGGTTACTGCAATCGGAGTCTAGAAACCATATATATTCACTCTTTTCTTCAGCTATATTACAGGTTAAAAACAAATTTTCTTGGCTGATATTTTCTCTAGTGAAATTTGCACTAGTTCTATTACTCATATCATGTTGTTTCTTCCTACATTCATTTGCATAATGCCCATATTTTTTACAATAATGACATTGGACATTGGATTTATCATACCTTTGTCCTTGAGCATGATGTTGTCCACTTTGTTGGCTGCTACCTTGGCCTTGGTTCTGATTTGGATTGCTGCCTCTTCCTCGAGCATTTGCTGGATTGTTTCTTCCACCTCTGTTTTGGCTTCTGCCTCTTCCTCTCTTGTTTCCTCTGCCTTGACCTCTTCCTCTTTCAAAGGACATCTGGGTCTTAAAGGCATGCTCTAGAGATGAGTTTTCATTTCTACTCAACCTCTGCTCATTTGTTATCAGTGATGCATGTATTTCATCAATTGAAAAGTTTGTGAGATCCTTTGTCTCTTCTATGGTGGTGACAATCACATCGAACCTTGAGGGTAGGATCCTTAATAGTTTCTCCATAATCCTCCTTTCTTCAAGAATCTCTCCATGAGACCTTATCTGTGTGACCAGACTAATCACATGTGTGAAGAATGAGTCAATATTGTGTGACTCCTTCATGAAAAGATTCTCAAAATCTCTCCTCAGCAACTGTAGTTTTGCTGTCGTCACTTTCTCCATGTCATGATAGGTTATCTTGAGAGTTTGCCATGCTTCTTTGGATGTCTTGGTTGCTTCTCCTTGGAAACACACTCTCATGCACTGCTTGATACAAAAAATAGAGGGCTTTTGCGTCCTTCTTCTTATAGCTCTTCAATAGATCTTTCTCTGCCTGAGTTAACCTATTAAACTCATTTTCATCTGCTGGTTCTTCAAAACCATCTTCATCAAATTCCCATAAGTCTTGTGAAGCAAGCAAATCTTTCATGGTTATTGCCCAATAGTCATAGTTTTTCCCATTAAACCATGGGAGCTAAGTATTAAAGATACCCATGCTAGTGCTCGCTCCAGCCATTCTTGCACTCTTCAAAATACTTGACTGTGTATTAAAATAACTGACTGTCTTCAACAGCAACACATAAAACTAGCTTGAGAAATACCTTGGATTTTTGACTGAGTCTTCACTCTGTTGGAGAATCTGCTGCAGCAAGAAATCCTTCCTTCAGCTTCTTTGACACCTTCAAAGAGCCTGGACAAGCTTTGATACCATGTTGGGAATTTCTGATAATTTTAGAACAGACAAACAGAGAATAATGCTCTGTTTTTAACACTTTGCTTTTAACACAGGAAATTAAAAAAAATCGTTTGTAGAATACGATGTTTCAGCAATGTTGAAACTGGTGTTTCAGCAACAGAGTTTCGTCAACAGTGTTTTAGCAACGCAGAATTTGCTGAAGACAATGTTTCAACAACACTCTGTTTTGACGCCGAGAAACTATTTTCTGAATACGGTGTTTCAGCAATGCTCAACAAAAAAAAAAACTTATATTAATTAACAAGACTATTGTTACAAGATTCTTCCTCTCACAGAGGGATTACAGTAGGAGTGCTTCAAATGTTGTTCCAAAGATTTCACGCTGTCTCTGCTTGCAAATTGACACTGCTGTGTGTGCGCTGCTGTACATTACAGAAAAAACAAAATACTCTGTCTCCTCTGAAAATCAACACACTGTCTTTGCACTGCTGTGAATTACGCACAAACTCTACTTCTTAAAAACTAACACACTGTCTCTGCATTCCTATGCATTACAAAAAAAAACACTCTATTTCTGTTGAAAATTAACGCTGTTGTGTATTAAAAAAAGAATCTGTTTTTCTGCTAAAAAATTTACACTGCTGTGTGTAAAAAAACTTCTTACATACGCGCTACTGTGTATTACAAAAAAAAAAACTATCTCTGCACTGTTGTGCATTACAAAGAACACTCTGTCTCTATTAAAAATTGACACACTACTTTGTTTCACATTTCATTTTCATATTCAACAAAACAGAACGTAACGTTTGTTTTACTTGTGCCACAAAAACAAAACTACACCTGTGAATTAGAAAAATAAAAATAAAATCTTACCTACATTTACCAACCACAGTAATAAATTACCATCATTCCATGAGTGACCACCATTCCGTAATAAATCGCTATGTAATGGTGAATTCAGGCAAGGACTGGTGCTGCAATTGTTTAATGGTACATTCATCAATGCGAGGTATGGCAAAAGACTCGTCCTACAGTTGAAAATAATATTTCAACAACGGGTTTATGCTGGGACCACTTGTCCGCAATGATGATCCATATGTATGTCTGTTGTTATTTTTCCTGTTAAAGCTGGTATATCCAAAACTCAAAGATCAAATATTCCCCATGCTAAAATCATAGAGTTTGTAGCTTCCATTCTGAAGCTTGGTCTCAGTCGAGTTTGCAGCTTCCATTTTCAATCTTAGTCTCGGTTTAAGCGGTATGAGTTCTTTCTGCTCCTTGTTTTATGTCCTCTATCTGTCCTTTATCTATTAGCTGGTCCTCATCTGTAGAATTGTTCAATTTCCTGTGACTTTAGCCTGAGGTCGGCGTTAGAATATACATTTTGACAGCATGTGAATCAATAGTTGATGTGAGATTGCCTTGTAAATTTGATGGAAGGTATGAATGCCACAATGCTAAAACGAGATACTTATGCATTCTGTACCACCAGCATTCAGAATTCTCTCCATTCTCAATTCTATTTCATGCACCCACTCAGCAGTCCGAAATAACTATACCATACTTCCACTTCCAGGTCTGTACCGATTCTCCGGCACCGAAATGCATGCGTGAATACATTTTCTTTCTTTAATTTCTTGAAAATTTGATTACAAATAATGCCTATGATATAGCAATTTTCCATTCCGATTAGTAGAGAAAATTCCACCAAAGAAGAGGAAAGAAGAAACAGCAGCAGGAAAGAGGATAGCCAAGAAATCACCGGAGGCGTCAATGCAAAAGGAGGCCACTGTTGAAGAAGCTCTTGAAAATGACGACCAATCAGTTGTAGGAAAAGAAGATATAACGGATGCCCAACCAGAACACGATCAAGATAAAGAACAAGAAGATAATAAAGAAAATGAAGTGCTCGCAAAGGTTCCATCGATATCTTGTAATAAGAGAAACGGCAGGGGTAAGGGCAAGGGCAAGAATCCCCTGCCATTGAAAGAGGTATTAACGGGCACCTCGCCTTTTGATACTAATAAGAAGAAGTGGAAGAGGAAAAGGGGGAAAAAGAGTGTGGATTCTTACAAGGTTTATATATACAGAGTACTGAAACAAATCCATCCCACTACTGGCATTTCTTCTAAAGCAATGTGGATCATGAATAATTTCATACACGATATCTTTGAGCGCCTGGCTCAAGAGTCTGGTAACTTGTCGAACTACAGTAAGAAGTACACCATTTCGTCTCGCAAAATTCAGAATGCTGTAAAATTGGTTCTTTCGGGGGAGCTAGCCAGGCATGCAATGTCTGAAGGAACCAAAGATGTTACAATGTTCATGCAGGAAGTACAGGAATAGGGATAGACTCAATTTTGCAACTAGCCATGATCAGAATTTCTTTTCTGAACGAGAAAAAACTAGCCATGGATTTTCTCGTCTCTTTTTCTCCATTTTACTAAACGGTATTATTTTATTTTAGTTTTGTTTCCCTATCTTATTTCTATGTATTGTTACTTTCTCGGCTTATAACAAGGATTGTAACCAGGGATGGGATAATCCATTTTACTCTCCCATCCATGGAACATGCTTCTCTGTTCTGCGTATTGCTACTTTCTCGGCTTATAAAAATGAAATGGCTGCATTTTTTTTGTTCTACAATGTTCGATGTGACTGCCAAGCTGGACATACCCACTTACTTATTTTTCACTTCACCTGCTTCTACGCTTTCTGTCATGTTATGTCTTCCCAAACTGGTGTCCGAGATGTAGGTTAAGGAAAAATTTAAAAATTAAACATGTAAAATTAGCTAGCTTACGTGTGAATAAACCCTTGAAATTTTCTTTTTCTATGATACAGGTTTCATTTAAAGACGCAGATTTTAGCATCGAAATACGAGGGGTTATGCTGATTCCAGCCAAGGATGTGCTGACTCCTATTCAGGATAGGTCTCACAATTCCTTTCACTGGTTTGTGAAACATTTCTCGCACCTGCCGGTAGCCATAGGGATTTTGATAAACACCTTCAAGGAACTCGAGGGTGAACAGATCAAAGCACCAAGGGATGGAAAGGTTGATCCCAGGTTTCATTTAAAGCGGGATGGAAAGGTTGATCCCAGGTTTCATTTAAAGACGCAGACTTTAGCATAGAAATACCAGGGGTTATGCCGATTCCAGCGAAGGATGTGCCGACTTCCGTTAAGGACAGGTCTGACGATGCCTTTCACTGGTTCATGAAACATTCCTCACGCCTGCCGGAAGCCACAGGGATTTTGATAAACACCTTCAAGGAACTAGAGGGCGAACAGATCAAAGCATTGAGGGATGGAAAGGTTGATCCCACCGATGCTAGGCGAATGGCCCAAATTTATCTAGGCGGGCCGCTCATATCATCCTCGCTCGTTGAATACGAAGCATATTGCCCCAAGTGATTGGAAAAACAAGTGCCCTCTTCGGTTCTGAGACCATTTCAATGAATTTTCATCCCAGTAGCCTGAACAAACCCGAGCGGAAGCTAACATGCAAACCCGAGCAGAAGCTAACATGCAATGGAATGAAGGGAATGAAGAGCGGAAGAACAACATGTTTGCAATGCAATAAAGAGGGGAAGAAGGCGTAAGAGGGTGGTCGAATGAAGCTGGCAGCTGTAAACAATCATGGCAGCTAGCAGTGAGAAGTGTAAGCTTGTAAGCTCGACGGGTTTATGTAAACCTGCCCCAACCTTCCGATTAAAAACTTAGGATAAAATAGCTTTTGAAAATTAGGATAAAATAGCTTTTGAAAAGAACTTGCCTGAACTTGCCCCAACCGCCGGTTTAAAAACTTAGGATAAAATAGCTTCCCCTCCCTAAAAACAGCATTGGGGCTAAAATACTTAGGATAAAATAACTTCCCCCTAAATACAGCATTGGGGCAACCGCCCGTTAAAAAACTTAAGATAAAATAGCTTCCCCTCTAGCACGTGAACATGCAATAAGAGGCTAAATTCAAAAATTTAGTTAAAATTTTCATAACTCAAAATTATTACATAATTCTAAGTGATAATTAATAATGCTCAAACGTTCGACGCTATAGTCCTTGCTATGATAAAAGAAACAAAATCATAAAATAATTAGACTAAAATAATTAGACTACACGCTGCAATTTAGCTGGCGTAATATCAGAGCATGCGTTTCTTCTCGAGAAATTATAAATTCAGATACCAAGAAATAAAATATATACACCTTCATGTGATTGCACGAAGAAAAATAATCTGTATATTAAAATTTGAATTAAGTTCCCACTTGCTTGATAGTGCATCGACGCACTTGGATTGACTTTGGTTTCTTGATGATGGTGCAACTAAGGAGAGGGAGACATTGTTGAGTTGCTTACTGTTTGACCATTATTGCCAATCGCAATTGCAAGGCCCGCATAATCGTTGGTAGAAACGACATACTCACTCATTAATACGTAAGAGCCATATGCGGTACCCCACGTTGTCAACGATTCACTGATATTTTGGTTCCTGATTTTCGGGAAACGGAACTTTTGTGGAAAAGGGGAGGGTGGATAGATGTTATGGTCTCCTCTTGAAATTTGACTTTAATGTTGAAAATTGTCCAGATAGAAAATTCTCAGAATGCTCGTTGTAGGGGAACGCATATTGGATGCCACCCGTATCAAAATAAATTTTGTACAGTGAACAGAGCTGTGTGTGATAGAGCACTATCAATATAACAAATCATTGCCAACGTTCGTCACGGTTCTCGTTTGGAAATAATGAACGTGGCCGGCATCTTCGAGTGCAGGCCCCTCTTCATCGTGAAGTGTCATTGAGAAGCGTGACGACGAAAGTTCTGTAAACGGAGCAAAAGCAGCGATTCTATGAGATTCCTTCAGAGTGGAGACGTTATTGGTAATATCAAATTGCCTTTTTCGCCGAGTAAATTGCGGGAGGGCATGTGGCAAGACCACATAGTTTGTATAAATATTCCAGGAACTGAATATATATACGGGCAGGTCGGATCTTAATGCGGTTCCAGTGGTCGATGGATGATACATAGAGGTGAGTTGTAGACACCACCGATAGAGTCGCAATAGGAAGGTTCTTGCCAGGCGACGTGTGAATCTCTGAACATTCGTCGTTTTGGAGTTTGTATTGTATAGCCCATTGTCAGTTAATAAATTTGCCAAGTTGTTTATCCTTCCAATCCTTTGAGCAATATTTTAGTACTGGCCATTTTGTGTTTTACGATCCCCAGATTGGCGAATTTTTTCTGTGTTTTTAGAAACCCAAGATTGGTGACCGTTACTTTTGGGATATATTATAATACACAGATTTATTTGAAGTGTTTAGAAATTCCAGAGTGTAACAGAGATTTATTTGAAGTGATTATTTTCATTTCTCCTCCGTTTAACCACAAAGTCTGAACCACTTTCTTCCTATCAACTTAACCAAAAAAGCTTGATCACAAAAGTGTTTAAAGAAAATGCAGCTATTTCACTATTAAAATTACGGGGCAAAAGTGTTTAAAGAAAATGCAGCTATTTCACTATTAAAATTACGGGGTTTTGAATAAATAGTATTTAGAGTTATTGGTTCAATTTTTTTTTACGATCAAAATCAATTCATCTATACTTTTTGATGTGAAATTACTGATTCAATTTCTCTAAGTCAAAATTAACCCATCTACCTTAACTTTACAATAACCCAATACTGAGTTGAAATATGTCTCCTCCGCTTCGAATTTAATCTTGAATACTCTGGCTAAAAAACCATGCTCAGCTAATTATACTAACTAGATTTAACAACTAACCTTCAATAACTTTTTGATGTGAAATCACTGATTCAATTTCTCTCGGTCAAAATCAACCCATCTACACTAACCCAACACTGAGTTGAAATATGTCTCCTCCGCTTGGAATTTAATCCTGAATAGTCTGGCTAAAAACCCATCCTCAGCTAATTATACTAACTAGATTTAACAACTAACCCTCAATAACTTATTTTACCACTTATTATTAAAAATGTTTAGGCAATATAACATACCAGTATATTATCAATCAGGTTTAAGAATTGATGTTAATACTTTTTGGAAGGTGCAGAACACTTATTATACGTGTCTGATTAAGAGGGTCAGCGTCCCTAGCCAGCTCCGTAGGTAGCATACATCCAACATAGAGACGGAGTGGTATAGGTAACTTTTTGACATTTTCGTGAGTCCATTTTTCCAAGTCTGATAGGTAAGTTTTTGGACTTTTTCTTAATAAATTAGTGTGCAACAGATCATTGACAAGAGTACATTTATATGTTGGTAAAAAGTTCAATCATGAAAATATATTAGTAAAATTATAATCGATTACATATAGATGAGGATATAACAGTCTCCAAAATTTATGAACAACAATTTAAAGAAAGTTACAACTCTCTAGTATTATGTCAGCTGCAATTATCAAGAAGCTCCAATTCTCTTTGTTTTTTCTAGTATTAATATGAATGAGGCTACATCTACTTGAGGCACAAGATTCAACTTGGACCTAAGCACTTAAAAAAATTATGACTTATTCTTTTTTATAAATATGCTTCACATTCGCTTTCTTCATGTCGTTGATCCTAAGATAATATAGCTATCACTATACTAGCGTAATACTACTAGCATAATACAACTATCGTTGTAGCCCTAGTCTTCCTTACTGAGCTTAGACCTCTTTAACTCAACCCTTTTCAACCTTAAATCATTTTCTTCAATTCAACCCTATTGTTTGCTGCAATAGTGGCTTAGGCCTCCATCAAAGGGATAAATTCAAACCTAAAGCAAGACTATATTTAGGGTTGTTCATGTCTGCTTCAAGACAAAACTTGGCCTTTGTCAAAACCAACATAGAATTTGACTTCTAGTAGTTTAACCTGTAACCATAATGTCTTCTCCGAAAACTTGCACACAAAGGTTAGTCTACTACTAATGTTCAAAACAGACTCAACCTAATCACCCTTGATCTTCATTCTTCATGCCAATGAAATTCACCTCCTCCTAGCCTCGGTCTGCTCTAACGAGTTCTTAGTTCATTGTTTTTTCAAACAAATGCCGCAAAAATGTCCCTTTGAATTTTCACGGTTAGCTTATTTATACTATTGGAGGGAAGTGTATTTTAGGGCTAACCTGAACCTAAAAATCTCCCATTTAAAAGACACTTCTATTATTGGAATCGACTTGAAATTGATTGAATATTAACTAATCGTTTTCAGGTTAATCATGAGGATTATATTGTCTGTAAAGGAAGTTGATTTTCAAATTATTTAATGGACCACCTTGTTTGTGGTTTGGAAAATATTGAACTTGTTTCTATCATACATTTTATCTGCGTTCAAACCCATTCAATTGGGGCAGATTATAAACAAATTTAAAACTTGAATATCTCTTCAACCATAAACATCCATAGACCATGCAATCTATCAAATGAAATGGCATGATGAGGGAAATCGATGGCCTTACATCCAAATTCACGACCTTTTCCATGCATATTGACAAAAAAAATGCATGGGCATATTAGCAATACTTCCAAACACATCAATGACCCATTCACTCTTTGAGATCATTGACAACCTTCTTCCAACAATATCTCCTTTTGTCATTGATGTTAATACTCATGCTCCCCTTGTCTTCGTGCTCCCCCTATCTCCATCCTTCACTTCCTTTCTCTCTCCCTTTGACATTAATGAAAAAGGATGACTTGTTTCCTTTGGACTACTCACCCAGAATACATGGCACTCAACATGATTTATATCTTCTTACCCTTCCCTTATTTGTTGTCCCTAACCTTTGCTATAATTTTATTTTTCTATGCTTGTTCTAGAATTCATATGTTGTTCTATCTTCTTGTATATGTTACAACCAATCTTCCTGAGTCTTCTTCTCTGATTTTACATTTTTGGGAATTAAACAAAATATTATACCATTGATTGACACACATTTTATCGACAACGAGAATATTGTGCTTCAAATATTCAACTAGCAAAACAGTTGTTTCTTTTACATGTTCACTTCCAAGATTTATTACTCCTTTTCCAAGTATCTTGACAAAGGAGTTATCTCCAAATGCAACTCTACTGCTTTTTATTTTTAGGCTAATAAATTTGTTTTGATTTCCTATCATATATGTTGAGCACCCATTGTCTATGTACCATTCATCTTCTTTATCATCAGCAATTAATGTTAGATTGCAATCTTCCTTCCTTTTCTTTTCCCATATCATATCTGGCTTTTCTATCTTAATGATTGGAACATTTTCTTTTGTAAACGTGCAATCCTTTTCCTTGTGACCAACACTATTGCACTTGTGGAATACAACGTTTTGATTCATCAGTGGTTCAAATGGATTGTACTTTATGTTAGTAGATCCATGAAAATTTCCTAATCTATGGTCATTTCTTGCATATCCATAATCATTCATGCTTCTTGCAGAACTGCATCTTCTTTAATTTTACAATGAATTCCCCTATGCCCGAAATTTCTACAAGAGTAACAATGACCAAGAAAAATATTTAAGGAGTTGAAAACAATCTTACATGAACACGTTTCTCCAAAATCCAATTGAAATATTACTTTGCCAACTTCGAAAAATAAAATAAAAATATATTTTTGCATTAAAAAAATGAAAAACTTAGTTCTATTCCATGTAGATCATATATATATATATATAGAGAGAGAGAGAGAGAGAGAGAGAGAGAGAGAGAGAGAGAGAGATATTATAGACTAAGTTATTCTATGTGAACACACACATACCTCTTAAGTTTTGCGAAAATTTGCGAGGAAAAGTATTGCATTTATTGGAAAATTGAGAGATTATAGCACACTAAATTTATTTGCAAAAGATATATCATTAGGAGAAGAAGATAATTCTCCACATATTGTTTCTTTACTTAGAATTAAAATTCACAATGGTTATATGAATTTTGACGGATGCAATTTGATAAAAGAGGAAATACTTGAAATTTCACCATCACATTTGGCTCAAAAGTGTAACCCATCTTCATGCATTCACCTGAGTACATTTATATATTGTTAAAAAACTCAATGATGAAATTATATTAATAAAATCATAATCAATTACATATACATGAGGAGATAACAATCTCAAAAATTTATGTAACATCTCATCAAGCAGCAAGATAGTCACCATGGCCCGTGCAACGGCTTGAACTCGAAGCTCTACCCTGCGTGGCTGCAGCCGGAAAAGAAAAAGAAGACAGGAAGAAGGGCAATCCAACGACCTCGGGGGCAAGCTGAGGGGCCGCAAACCAACTATCAGGATGATCAATGAAGTCACTGTTATGAAACCAGCTCACAAAAAGATAGAAAATATAGATCAAAGCCTTAGAATTCAGCCTCTTCAAGGGGGAAACCTCTTTTAAATTACACAAATGAACAATTCTTGGATGATACAAATGACAAGACCTCCTTTCTATATATAGGAGTCTAAGGGGTCATAATATAATGAGAGGCGAAATAACAATGATAGTGTAAGGGTACAATAACAA
Source organism: Pinus taeda (assembly GCA_000404065.3). Taxonomy (NCBI): domain Eukaryota; kingdom Viridiplantae; phylum Streptophyta; class Pinopsida; order Pinales; family Pinaceae; genus Pinus; species Pinus taeda. The sequence goes on from APFE031290385.1 coordinate 96,189, forward strand.
TAATGGTGGGCTTCTATGGGGCACAATAATAACAATATGGGAACTACATAGGCACAACGATATAATAAGGGAGTTGTACTAATAACAATAAGGGGTTACACTAGTACTATAGGGACCTAACATGCTCCTCTCCTTGACAAAGTGTTGTCCTCAATGCTTGAGTAGTTCTTGATGCTTATGTATACAATTATTGTCCTCCCATGTGGAATATTTAGCAGGTAAGTTCTTCCACTTGATGATATACTTTGAAATTGATCAATTCCGTAGCTGTCGAGTTCTTGCTTCTATGACTACTCCAGGTTCCAATATGATTTTTCCTTCCTTGTCAAGTTCTGGCAATATTGTTTTAACTAGGATCTTCTACAACTTTTCAATAAGTGGCCACACTTCTTCATCCTTCTTCCATTCATCCCTTTCTTCATTTATCCAATCTGGTTGGATAATATAAATATCACAAAAAAATGCTTCCACATTCTCATCCTTTCTTGAGAGTGCATTCGCAACAACATTTTGCTTCCCTTTTTTGCAGATGATTTCAAAGTCATAACCCAAAATATTTGTGACCCATTTTTTTTGTTCTTCTAAATATAATATTTGTTCTAAAAAGTATTTAAAACTATCATGATCCATTTTTACCTTGAAGTGTCTTCCAGGGGAAATTTTAAGAACCCCTCCTAAATTTACATGTATAATAAATGGGTGAATCTCCATGGTATATAGGAAAAATGGAAGGCGATTTTATCAATAATATGATATGTATATATAATTTTTTGGCGAATCTCTCACCAGGCATGGAGAATATTTTACTCAATTATAAAATCTTGTGTTTATTTAATACACAAATGAAATCATTGCATTCCTTTAAAATATCTTTTGAAATCAAAATTACCGAAATTACATATCGATAATCTAGTGGGTGTAAGATAAAATTCACCCGTGCCATTCATAGAAAGCATGAGAAAAACCTAATACTATATATAAACCAAGAAAAATTCAAATTCCACTTCTAGGGACCTCGTAACCACCCTGCTAATACACAAGTATGTTCCCATTTGCAATTAGAAAAATTACCCAAATTACAATCTGTTTACTCCAACATATGTTGGAAAGTTATGGAAGGATGACTAGTGCAATCAATCCATTCCTTTTAGCCCTGGATTTGTTTCAGTTTAAAACAGAAGTATACAAATATACTTGTCCAATGTCTATGCTTTAACCATTCACCTTAAGATGTTTTTAAAATATAATTTCCTAAGTCTATTTAATATCTTCATTATCATAAAAACCAACCTATATCCATCTTAACTCCACATCTACCACTCTTAGGGGGATGAAATCTATTTATCCCTCTGAGCACTTGGTAGACCGAGAATTAAGATGGATCTAAGATAGAATTTCCCCTTTCAATAGTCTATGATCACATGAATACCATGGGTCAATACCATGGTTATCATAAACCTGGAGCTTAAAAATTACTATTAG
>APFE031290386.1:0-62618 GCA_000404065.3 Pinus taeda
GAATTAATTCTAAGGAGATTAATGATAAACCTAGGGAAGGAATTCTAAAAAGATTCAAAACCTAGGGAGAAAAATACCAAAAGGAAATTTACCTAGGGCTAGAAATTAACACAAAGCCAACACCTAGATCTAACGACAAAAGACACAAGAAAGGAGAGGGAAACTTACCTGCTTGAGGTCATTACCTATTACCAGGGGGAGTTCTTGCGCTTTTTATTTCCTTGATCAAGGGCAGCCAGCTCCCGCTAATCTCCACGCCATTATCTCTGTTCAGATTATGAGGATGTTTGATGATCTCAAGGGCTTCTCTGATCTTTCGTCTCTGATATTGCTCTTCCCTCGCAATAATTGATGCGTTTTCCAGACAAATATGGTTTTTCGTCTTTAAGGAGTGCTCTGCGAGGGCTGAAGTACGTGATCTTTCGTTCTTAATATCTGCGCCATGTTCTTTGATTCTTGTCTGGAGGGATCGACCTGTTTCACCAATGTAGCACTTTTCACAGGAACATTCTATTTTATAAACTCCTTTAAGCTGCTGTTTGTCTATATCATCTTTAACAGACCTCAAATTTTGTTTGATAGTACCAGGGGCAGAGAAATGAGTGATAATGTTTTTCTTTTTTAGGACTTTGGCGATTTTGTCCGTAACTCCATGGATATATGGAAGAAAAACGGTACCACATTTTGGCTGATCTTGAGCCTTAGGCTTAGGGGACATCAACTTCCTTTCAGCTTTCTTTATGGCCTTATTAATTTCTTGATCCTTGTAGCCTATACTTTTAAAAGTTTGGATTAGGTGATTCTTCTCTTCCTCTAGGTGCTCTGAGTTGGAAATTCGAAGGGCTCTGATGGCGAGCGTGTTGAGAACACCAGTCTTTTGTGCAGGGTGATGATGTGAATCGGCATGGAGGTAACTCTCGGTGTGGGTTGATTTCCTGAAGACCTTGTGGCCTAGAGAGCCATCTTCTTTTCTGAGGATTAGGACGTCTAAGAACGGAATGCTCTTGTTATCCTCGAGTTCCATTGTAAACTTTATATCTAGAGAGATCGAATTTAAGTGAGTGAAAAACTTATTGAGCTCCGCTTTACCATGAGTCCATTTTATATTGGTGTCATCTACAAAACGCTTCCACCAGCCTGGCTTCAAAGGATAAGAACTTAGAGCCTTATTTTCAAAGTGTTCCATGTAAAGGTTGGCCACAATTGGTGAAAGGGGCGACCCCATTGCCACACCGGATGTTTGTTCATAAAATACTCCTTGGAAGGTGAACACAGTCGACCTTAGGCAGACCTCAGCTAGCTTTGCAGTCCCCGGATCAGCAACATCTCTTATAACCTGAATGGCTTCATAAAGAGGGATCTTAGTGAATAAGGAAACCACGTCGAAGATTACAAGTATATCATCATGCTCCAATTTTTCGTCCTTAATCAGGTTCACAAAGTCTTGGGAGTCCTTGATGAAGGAATCAGTGTTTCCAACAAGGGGTTTGAGAATTTTTGCAACATATTTCGCAAGCTCATAGGTAGGGGAACCAATAGTATTAACTATTGGTCTAAGGGGGACCCCTTCCTTATGGATTTTGGGTAGTCCATAGATTCTGGGAACAGTTTCACAGGAGGGGGTCAGCTTCTTTTTTAACTTTTCGTCAAGGTTTGAATTAGAGATAATCTTTTTTACATCCTTCACGATCTTGGGGATGGGATTGCTGCTTAGCTTCTTATAACTCCCGCAGCTTAGGTGATCATTCATCTTACAGATATAATCTTCTTTGTCCAGAATGACCGTAGCACCTCCTTTGTTAGCTTTAAGAACCACGACCCTGTCATTGTTTCGCAAGGAATTGAAGGCTTTTTGTTCTTCTTTGGTGAGTTTGCTTTTGGGGATTTTGGTTTTCCTCATGATTAGAGAGCAATCTTGTCTCAATGATTCTTTGTCCTCCACCGTAAGGTTGCTGATTCCTTCCTCTATGTTGCAAATCATCTTTTCAAGGGGAAGGTTTTTAGGTGTCACTGCAAACCCCAAGCCTTTGTTGAGAATATTAGTGACAACAGGATCCAATTCCAAAGAGGACAGGTTAACAACTTTTCTTTTTGATTTATCATTTTGTTTTCTATTGTCCATCTTGGCTCCATTATTATGATTTCTGACCAGAGTGCTTTCAATAAAACCCTTCTCCCATCTGCTTCTTAACCCATTGGTATTAATGATATTACCTGCATTGCAACCTTGATTGCTGACCACACAGTTGTTGATGTTTATTAGGGTATTTGCGCTGACTGAGTGGCCACCATCTGAAGAGATAATCTCATCATCTACTGAGTTACTGTTACCAGCTGTTGTGTTAATGCCATTTGCTGAGTTAATGTCTTTATCTGGTGTATTAATGACACCTTCAGCTGTGTTGACATTGATAGACTCGAATGATGGGTTTTCTGTTACGCTGCTATCCCCATTTTCTGTGCTGATCCATCCATTTTCTGAGATAACTGCTGCGTTGTTGTCCCCATTTTCTGCGTTATTGTCACCATTTTCTGCGCTGGGGATCCATACTGCTGAGTTGACACTGTCAATTGTTTCGATTTCTGATTCACTGCCCTTACTTGCTAAGATAGAGTCCCCATCTGAACCCAACGATGATGAGCCTGCTGCGAGGTTTTCCTTTTTTGTTCCGATATTGTTATAATTTTCTGCTCTTGATGCGCTGCTGTCACTACTTGCTGCGCTGCTGACCTTGACTGCTGCGTGAGCGTTAAATGAACCCAACACTGCCCTTGCTGCGTGGTTGTCCCTTCCTTCTGCGTTACTCTTGTAATTTGCTGCGTGGTTGTCCCTTCCTTCTGCGTTACTCTTGTAATTTGCTGCCCTTGATGTGATGCTGCCACTAATTGCTGCGCTGCTGACTGCTGTGAGGACGCTTAATGAACCCACCACTGCCCTTCCTGCGTGGTTGTCCATTTCTGATGCGGCATGGTTATCCGGTTCTGCTGTGCTATTTCTGCCATAGATAAATCTGCGGATAGGATTATTGTTGTAATCAAAACCTCCAGCGTAGTCAATTACTCTTGCGAGGGGGCTAGAACTTGAGAGCTGGGATTTCTGGTTAATAGCGGATGGGCACGGGGAACCAGACTCTTGGGATTTATTCAAAAGCCTGACCAATTTCTTATGCTGCCTAATTTCAGCCAACCTATTTTCATTATCAGCTTTGAGAGCGGTTCTTGCATCGAAAATCGCTCAGAGATTCTTATTTATGCTGTTAGCAACCTTAAGGTGGGCGGAAAGAGCCAAACGACCTAGTTTATCCAGAGCTAATCTAACCCTTTTTATCTCAGAACGAACCAGGGATAAGCTAAGTTGAAGAAACGCTTTTTTATTATATTTGTTTTGAAGATTATGCTTAACCTGAGCGAATGGGGGAATGATCTGGTTATCCCGACAGTTTTTGAGGAATTGCAAATCTGCTGCTCTCCTTGCTATCCTCACTCTCGATTTTTCGAGTAAAAGGATATCACTCCAGGTATCCCCTCCGTACTGGGATAAGATTAGGATTTCAGATTTCTGTGGCTTGAATCTTTTGAATAATTGACCGGAGAATCCACAGTTTTATTATTTTTGAATCGACGTTTCGAATCCCAAGTGGGATCCATCTTCAGGATGAGAGAATGATGATGATAGAAGAGCAGCGGAGAGGAAATAAATAGATAGAGGATGGGAGATTTTGGAGAACCACACAAGTCGGCTGGGTTAATAATGATTTCAATTAATTTAATTTATTTTGAAATTTTTATTAATATGTTTTAATTTTTAATTTTTATATAATGTTAAAACGCTTTTAGATTTTCATTTTTATTTTTATTTTGAATATTAATCTAAAGAATTTACTTTCAAATTTGTTATACTCATTGATTCTTGAATTTGAAATTATATTAATATTAATATTATTATATTAATTAATTAATAATAGTTATATTAATACTATTAATTATTGTTATTATTTAATTAAATTGATTATTTCATTATTGTTATTGAATAAATTATTTAGTCTTACATATATTAATTAAAGTATTATTAATATATTATTAATACTAATTATTATTAATTATATTAATTTTATAATATTCTTATTATTAATATATTGATTAATTTAATTAATATTTAATTATATTTAATCATATTATTATTAAATATAAAACTAACCATACTCTTAAATTTTTAATATTAATTATATTATAATAAGAAGATTAATTTAAATATTAACGTATGGGAAGAACCTAAAAGAAAATAGGTATAAACCTAACGGGAACTTTAAATAATATTATTTATTAATTTTTTAATTATTAATAATATTATTATTAAATATTATTAATTTAAAAATGATGATTATTTTAATAATAATATTATTAAATATTATATTTGTATTAATTATATTAAGAATATATATTATTAATATATTAAGTTAATAATATTATATAATAATATTGAATAAATTAATTATAAGATTAAATTAATTATTATTATTAGTTATTTACTTATATAATTAAATTGTTAATATTTAAATTATAAAAAATAATTCCACAATATTTTAATTAAATTATTATTAATATATAATTAGTTATGACTAAAAATATTTTTAATTATTTTATTTTATATTAATTATATTATTTATTATATTATTATTCATAATAATTCTTTTTAATATTATTATCAAAATTGAATTGATTTAATAAATGAATTAATCCTAAGGGAGACTAAGGTAAACCTAGGGGAGGGATTCTAAAAAGGGAAGAAAAAGATTTAAACCTAGGGAAAAAAATACCAAAAGGAAATTAACCTAGGGCAAGAAATTAACACCAACACCTAGATCTAAAGACAAAAGACACAAGAAAGGAGAGGGATTACCTGTTGGCCATTACCTATTACCAGGGGAAGTTCTTGCGCTTTTTATTTCCTTGATCAAGGGCAGCCAACTCCCGCTAATCTCCACGCCATTATCTCTGTTCAGATTATGAGGGTGTTTGATGATCTCAAGGGCTTCTCTGATCTTTCGTCTCTGATATTGCTCTTCCTTCGCAATGATTGATGCGTTTTCCAGACAGATATGGTGTTTCGTCTTTAAGGAGTGCTCTGCGAGGGCTGAAGTACGCGATCTTTCGTTCTTAATATCCGCGCCATGTTCTTTGAGTCTTGTCTGGAGGGAACGACCTGTTTCACCAATGTAGCATTTTCCACAGGAACATTCTATTTTATAAACTCCTTTAAGCTGTTGTTTGTCTATATCATCTTTAACAGACCTCAAATTTTGTCTGATAGTACCTGGGGCAGAGAAATGAGTGATAATGTTTTTCTTTTTTAGGACTTTGGCGATTTTGTCCGTAACTCCATGGATATACGGAAGAAAAACAGTACCACATTTTGGCTGATCTTGAGCCTTAGGCTCAGGGGACAACAACTTCCTTTCAGCTTTCTTTATGGCCTTATTAATTTCTTGCTCCTTGTAGCCTATACTTTTAAAAGTTAGGATTAGGTGCTTCTTCTCTTCCTCTAGGTGCTCTGAGTCGGAAATTCGAAGGGCTCTGATGGCCAGTGTGTTGAGAACACCAGTTTTTTGTGCAGGGTGATGATGGGACTCGGCATGGAGGTAACTCTCGGTGTGGGTTGATTTCCTGAAGACCTTGTGGCCTAGAGAGCCATCTTCTTTTCTGAGGATTAGGATGTCTAAGAACGGAATGCTCTTGTTATCCTCGAGTTCCATTGTAAACTTTATATCTGGAGAGATCGAATTTAAGTGAGTGAAAAACTTATCGAGCTCCGCTTTACCATGAGTCCATTTTATATTGGTGTCATCTACAAAACGCTTCCACCAGCCTGGTTTCAGAGGATAAGAACTTAGAGCCTTCTTTTCAAAGTATTCCATGTAAAGGTTGGCCACTATTGGTGAAAGGGGGGACCCCATTGCCACACCGGATGTTTGTTCATAAAATACTCCTTGGAAGGTGAACACAGTCGACCTTAGGCAGACCTTAGCCAGCTTTGCAGTCCCCGGATCAGCAACATCTCTTATAACCTGAATGGCTTCATCCAGAGGGATCTTAGTGAATAAGGAAACCACGTCGAAGCTTACAAGGATATCATCATGTTCCAATTTTTCATTCTTAATAAGGTTCACAAAGTCTTGGGAGTCCTTGATGAAGGAATCAGTGTTTCCAACAAGGGGTTTGAGAATTTTTGCAACATATTTCGCAAGCTCATAGGTAGGGGAACCAATAGTATTAACTATTGGTCTAAGGGGGACCCCTTCCTTATGGATTTTGGGAAGTCCATAGATTCTGGGAACAGTTTCACAGGAGGGGGTCAGCTTCTTTTTTAACTTTTCGTCAAGGTTTGAATTAGAGATAATCTTTTTTACTTCCTTCACGATCTTGGGGATGGGATTGCTGCTTAGCTTCTTATAACTCCCACAGTTTAGGTGATCATTCATCTTACAGATATAATCTTCTTTGTCCAGAATGACTGTAGCTCCTCCTTTGTCAGCTTTAAGAACCACGACCCTGTCATTGTTTCGCAAGGAATTGAAGGCTTTTTGTTCTTCTTTGTTGAGGTTGCTTTTGGGGATTTTGGTTTTCCTCATGATTAGAGAGCACTCTTGTCTCAATGATTCTTTGTCCTCCACCGTAAGGTTGCTGATTCCTTCCTCTATGTTGCAAATCATCTTTTCAAGGGGAAGGTTTTTAGGTGTCACTGCAAACCCCAAACCTTTGTTGAGAATATTAGTGACAACAGGATCCAATTCCAAAGATGACAGGTTAACAACTTTTCTTTTTGATTTATCATTCTGATTTCTATTGTCCATCTTGGCTCCATTATTATGATTTCCAACCAGAGTGCTTTCAATAAAACCCTTCTCCCATCTGCTCTTTACTCCATTGCTATTAATATTATTGCCTTCATTGAAACCTTGAGTGCTGACCCCACAGTTGTTGATATTCATTAGGGTTTCTGCGCTGACTGAGTGGCCACCATCTGAAGTGATAATCTCACCATCTATTGAATTACTATTACCAGCTGCTGCGCTAATGCCAATTGTTGAGTTAATGTCTCTATCTGCTGTATTAATGACATCTTCAGCTGCGTTGACCTTGATTGACTTGAATGATGGGTTATCTGTTACGCTGCTGTCCCCATTTTCTGCGCTGATCAATCCATTTTCTGAGATAACTGCTGCTTTATTGTCCCTATTTTCTGCGCTAGGGATTCCTACTGCTCCGTTGACACTATTATTTGCTGCGTTTTCTGCTTTACTGCCCCCATTTGCTGTGATGGAGTCCCCATCTGTTGCGTGATTGTCCCCACATGGTGCAAAAACTCTGATTGAATCCAAGGCTGAGATGTCTTCTGCATAATTTTCTTTATCTGCTGCTATACTGCTGTAATTTGCTGCGCTTGCTGCGTTGCTGTCCCTCCTTGCTGCGCTAGTGTGCTTGACTGCTGCGTTAGTGTGCTTGGCTGCTGCGTTAGTGGGCTTGACTGCTCCAAATGGTGTGAAAACATTTAATGAACCCAACGTTGATAAGCCTGCTGCGTGGATGTCCCCTTCTGCTGCGTTGTTGTCCTTCCTTGCTGCATTAGTGTGCTTGACTGTTGCGTTAGAGTGCTTGGCTGTTGCGTTAGTGTGCTTGACTGCTCCAAATGGTGTGAAAACATTTAAAGAACCCACTGTTGATAAGCCTGCTGCGTGGATGTCCCCTTCTGTTGCGTTATTGCTGTTAAATCTGCGGACAGGATTTTTATTATACTTAAAATCTACATCGCACTCAATCACTCCTGCGAGGGGGCTGGTTCTTGAGAAATGGGTTTTCTGGTTAATAGAGGATGGACCCGGGGATGCGAATTCAATTTTAGAATTATATTAATATTATATAATCATTTTATCAATTTATCAAATTAATATTATAATTATTTTGAAATAATTTCTTATTAGAAATTTTCAATTTCAAAATTAAATTAAAAAATCTAATAAAAATTTATTAACATTATATAAAAATTTAAAACTCATTAATAAAAATTTCAAAATAAATAAAATTAATAGAAATCATTATTAGTTCAGCCGACTTGTGTGGTTCTCCAAAAACTTCCATCCTCTTTCTATTTATTTCTTCTCTGCTGCTCTTATGTCATCATCATTCTCTCATCCTGAAGATGGATCCCACTTGGGATTCGAAACGTCGGTTCAAAAATGATACAACTGTGGATTCTCCAGTCAATTATTCAATAGCCTTTGTTACCGCAAGGGCAACCTTTGTTGCAGCAAGGGCTATCTGCGCAACTGCAAGGGCAAATGATCCCACAGCAAAGTAAACTGCAACAACCGCAAGGTCAACCCTTGCAAAAATTGCAGTAAACCATGTAGCAGAAGATGCAATATACTTTTCACACCTCCTAGCCCATGTCCTTGCAAGGCCAACTTCTGCAACCTTAGGGACAAATTTTTCAACTGCAAGGTCAGCCCTTGCAACAGCAAAACCAACCCGGGCAGCAGAACCCCTTGTATACATATCAGCAGGGTCAAGGTCAAGTCCTGTAGAATTAGGCCCAAAATCCTAATGTCCTAGGTCAAAAGGTCTAGAATCCTTCTCGCCAAGGGCATCGTGTACAAAACCCTAACACCCTAGGTCAACAGGTTCAAAATCCTTTTGGTCAAGGGAAGCAGGTACAGAATCCCTATGTCCAATGGCAACAAGTGTATCAACCTTATGCCCAAGGATAGCAGATCCAAAATCCTCTCATTCAGGGATGACAGGTTCATCACCCGTATGTTCAAAGACAACAGGTCCGATATCCATATGTCCAAGGTCAACAGGCTCAACAGCTTTTTAACCTGTACATTTTTTATCCGCAACCTATGGCTAGACAGTTCTAAGGTATTCAAGGTCAGAATCCCCCCTATGGTCAATTTAATCTACAATGGGGGCAACCTCATATGCCATATGGCCAAAATCCTCCACTGTGGGGCCAAAATCCTTACCAACAGCGATGGGCTCCTCCGTTCGGACTCGCTTATCGACCTCCCATGCCTTTTAACACCCAATTGCAATTCTTGGCCACACTCAAGTTGTCAAATGTATCTCACCTTACAAATGATCCAATCCTTCATTCGTCATACTGGCCTCTAGTGTCATCCAACATACCAAGCGATTGTCCAAAGTTCGATGGGAAAGCTAAAGATGATCATCAAGCCCATGTGATGACATATCACCTCTTGTGCTCGTCAAACTCATATGTTGACGATTCCATTCATCTCCGTCTTTTCCAATGAACCCTCATGGGCGTTGCAACCAAGTGGTACATCGAGCTGCCTCGAAGTACTTACCATGAATTTAACTCTTTAGCCATGTCTTTCCTCATGCATTTCCAGCTACCAGTTCGCTATGAAACTGGAACCTATTTTCTCACATCACTTAAGCAAGATACTGTGACACACATCTCTGATCATATCCATGAATGGATACGTAGACACCACCTGATCAAATTTGATATTGTTGATCAATTTCTCACTGAATGGTTCACCAAATCGTTCGTGGCCCAAATTTCTTGGGATATAGCTATGGGTGGATGTGTCACTGAAGAGCAAGCCATCGCTCATGCCTAGTACTTGGATCTAGTTTACTCTCAGTCTAGCACTTTTTATGCGTTATTACTCAATGCACCACGGCCATCATCTGATCCCACAGTATCAAAATCACAAGCTTCACCTCCCATCGATGGAATTATTGATTCAGTATCCTAGACTCCTACTAAATCTTCTTCCAAATAGAAGTCGGTCTCAAATGTTGTTCCTAATAGTTCATCCCAGAATCCACCTAGCCCTGGTAAAACCTCAGAGGTCCATGTTGTCCATTCTACCACAGTGGACAAATCCTCGAAAGATAAGAAGAAAGGCAAAGGCAAGGGTAAAGTTGATGCCCCAAAACAGGGTCCTCCCAAATCGTCTACTGGCAAATCTTCAAACGAAAAACTAAGTATCCCTTCCTCATTTGCGAGGAAGATCACTACACTAAGGATTGTCCCCAACAATCCAAAGTTAGCCGCTTTCTCAAAGGGACCCCCGCCGTCCTCAAAGAGCCATTTCCGTCTCAGCAAACCCAAATGGTAGACCAACCCCAATCATCTGCTTCCTCAAGTTCTCAAGTGTTCATGATGAGTACGCCTATTAATGTGGCTACTAGATTGAAAGATTATCATACTCATGCTTCAGCAGCTGGGAAAGAGAAATAAGATGCACCTTCTTCTTCTACCCTGAGTTCTGGCCCTCTTCATATTGAGCACCCTAAACTTGATTCCGCTATATGGCCACCCTCTCGAGGTGTGCTGCAGAAATCCTCGTACAATCCTAACGCCTGAGCCGCTCAAAACTATAATATTGTTGAGGATTTGGCTCAGGTGCCATCAGCTATATCGGCTCTTGAGGTGCTCCAAAGTTGCGCATCGTAGCGGAAATATTTGTTGTCAACTATCGGGAGCATCAATCCCACTGATTCCAATTTGATATGTTTTGAACTAGAGAACCATGTTCTATGCCTCCCTCATCAGATTTCCTTTCTCATTCAAGTAATCATCAATGAGAAGACCATCCACCAGACTGTCATCGATGAAGGTGCTTCCACCTGCATCATGTTGACTGCATGTTGGAAGTCTCTTGGTTCTCTTGCTTTGAACCAATATCCGAACACATTGGAAGCTTTCGATGGGTGCGATTCGTGACCCTTCGGTGTCTTACCTAACCTTGCCATCACTCTGGAAGGCAAGACAGTGCAATTCGAGGTAGAAATTGTTGACGCCAATCTCAATTATAATCTTCTACTTGGCTGGAGTTGGACCCATGCTATGCATGCTATAGCCTCCTCCCTATTTCACGTGATTCGTTTTCCCCATCAAGGGAAGATTGTCACTGTCGCCCAGTTGTCTTTCTTTGCCTCTTCCTCCTCGAAAGGAAATGTTCCATATGTCAAGAACATTAGTGCTCCCTATGAGAGTGTGGGGGCATGTCTTTTTAAATATTCTGCCCTAATGGGAATTTTTCCGCTCGCACCTCCTCATGTTGCCTCTATCAACATGGTATTGGTTAAATCTGACCCTTGGGTCATACCTTCACCAGATCTTGTTGATACTTGGGGTGAGTTTATGTTGCTTAGTCCCGCCAAAATCAGTTACGTGGAAATTGTCTTGGCTTCAAGTTCCACATCCTCTAATTCTTTTGTTTCGAAGACCTCTCTCGATATGTACTCTCAATCCCCATGGATTGGCACTATGGAATCACCTGATCCCTTAGTCGAGACCTTCCTTGCTGATGAAGGCATCATGGAAGTCATGTCTCTCGAGGAACCACCTTGGATCAATACTCATTATCGCTCCTCGTTCCTACCTCATCCGACAATCATGTCTATGTGTCTTGAGACGTTTTCTTCTCAGCTACTTATTGATGTATCATTTTATCCTGACATGATCAAGATATTTCAACTAAGGGAACCTTTATCCCTTCATGGATTCAAGATTTTTTTTCCTCCCCGAGTTTGTACCGATTACCCATTATTGCAATGGGGTTTTCATCTGACTCGTAACCCTCCCTCGCTCAGGGGCATGGGACCAAGGCCTTATACGAGTTCTACTCGATTATTTGTCTAAGTCGATGCTTACTCATCATGGCAATAGTAAAACTCTGGGGTCCATTTGTATTGATTGATTACCCGAGTACGAGCATGGACTCTATTAAGAAGTATTATGCTTAGGTCATCTTGCATGGTTACTTATGTACATTAGTGTGTCATTCATTTTTGTGCAGTGTGGTTTTATGTGCTAGTTTTCAAACAACTTTCCTGTTTACTATGTTTTTCTTGCTTTGCAGAAGTCTACAATTCCCCACATTGGTTTCGCTGATGGTGCTTCTCGTAGTACCTGGAACCTATCATTTGCGGCATGGGCTATTTATGACCCTAATGGTGAGTTGATTAACCTTCAAGGTATATGTCTAGGTCGCACAACTAACAAAATTGTTGAATACAATGCAGTCATCGAACTGTTGTCAGAAGCCATTTCTCTTGACATTAGAGAGTTGGTTGTCAACCTGGATTCATAACTTGTCGTCCTTCAACTCAACAGGCAATATTCCATCAGAAACCCTCAAATATTGAGAATGTATCTCTATATTCATCTACTGGAAAGACATTTTGATTACATTACATATCATCACATTCTTAGACGCATGAATACATTGACAAATGCATTAGCAAATTATGTGTTGGATAGACATTTATGAAACATGTGAAAAAGATAAAACAAACCATTTGTAACATAGTAGACCAAGAAAATACACATATATATATATATATATATATATATATATATATATATATAGATATGGTGATAATGTTTAATACAAAAGAACCCCAAAAAATAATATGTGTGTCCAAAATAACATTAGCGGCTCACAGGCCTCATATATCCGTCACACACAGGCCTCAAAAATGTAAGTGTTGTACCTAGGAACTAATCAACATGGTGATCGTGGTAACATGATACAACTCGTGCGATACGAGTCAGCAATCGGCAGATCTGATCCAAGACTCCCACCATGTGTCTCTGGTACTAACGTGGAATGTCTCCTACTCGAGCATAATCCGGGATGCAACGAGTCAACCCCTCAAGGTTCCTCGCGATATCCTCCTCATTGTCACTCCAATCCTAATAAGGATCGATAGCATCAATCGGGCGGGGGACTCGCCTGGCTATTGGGTACATCTTGGCAAGCCGCTCTAGTCCTATGTATACATTAACAAGAGAAATGTTATAAGCACATATATACCAAAAACAATTAAATTAAATTAAAAAAAAAATTGTTTTTTTACCTTCATCATCTAAATACTCTCCATCTGGTAAGGGCATATCTGGATCTCCACAGAAGTTGATGCCACTGTATGGCCAGTCCTCCACGACGATCTCCTGTCGTCGTTGCCATGAAAAGAATGCAGGTATGTATGACATGTGCTGACCCCCAGTGATATTGGGCATCAAACAACTCCAGCGTGCCATCCACGAATCATGTGGCATAGGAGAATATACCTCAGTCAGTTGATACTGGAAAAATGGCACCCGTTCCAAGAAGAAGGTCACGAGCACAGATCCGAAGAAAAATTGCTTCAGATTCCCCGCCTTAGATTTAGACAGCTGGCGCTTTATGTTGGTCTTCATGGCCTCTACCCAGTTGAATATCGTAGATGTCGTACAGTCGATAGCATATAGGAACCTCGACTTGTTGGTCTCATGTTCCGCATGGGACCCCGCAACTTTGTTGATGGTCAACAGAAGCACTCTCAGTGTTAATCCCGAACACTAGAAATCTCAATCTTTCCACTCTTTGATATCAGGGCCTTAGGGCAGTGTTCAACAAGCAATGAAGATATGCTTGCCCCAATCGGTCGTGACCCGTACAAGTTAACTAGTTCCCCTCTTTGGGACAGTCCAGTGATGAAGTATATATCTGAAGTTTCCAACTCCAACTCCTAGTCACCAATGACAAATATTTCTTGATTGATGTCCCAAATACTAATCAAGTACCGAAGCAACTCAGGTTGGGCCCGCATCCCTAGCATGAGAAAGAATTTGAAGAGCCCGCAAGCCCTCAAAGCTTCTAGGCAATTATGATCATTCAATACCTGGGTATCCACATCCTCATGTTCTCATTCTTTCCAGTCCACCATTTTCGGCGATTCTTTCCTGCAAAAGCCATTAATTTGAGTCAACAATCATGCTTGGCCCATAAATTTTGAGTTTTAATGGTGATTTTTTGAGGAAATAGGGTTTTCCCCTATTCACGACGCTGGCACGCCTGTTTTTAAAATATTTCTCTGATGGCACAATTGGCTTTGTTAATCATCCTCGGCCGGCACGATTCCATGCCCAGAAGTCACGCCGACCAAGGGCGAAAATGTTTTTACAAAACCCCCTCAAAAAACCAAAACAATGGTTAAAAACAGGAGTAAAGGACATGAAAATGGAGCTCAGGGATTTGGCTCTTACCTGTAACTGGCGGCTCGGCGAATGACCACCCAGACCTCCCGCAATCTTCTCCGGAACAATTAGGGAAAAAGTGAGTAAAAAAAATTCACAGCAAGGTAAAATGGTAAATGGTAAAAATATATTTACTTTTTTCCTTTTTATTCATTTTTTCATGAAAATATCAGGTTTTTGTAAATATTTTAACCTATTTTGCCTCAAGAACTGGATAATACACTTTACCTTTTTGCGCAGTGATAGGTGATGGATGTTTGAAGATGATGACAAGTCATGTTTCAGCTCTTTTCTTGACTCGTTAAGCTTATATGAAAAGATTGCCGATTATTTTTCCCTTTTGACTCGTAAAAGAGAATAAAATGGGGGGTTCGCTTTCAAGCTCTTTTCCAACCCTTTAAAAGTGAAAATATGGCCGAGCCCTTGTCATTTAAAACTCATTAACATATGTGAAACGTCATGCACCCAGTATAAGTTTGCCCCTTTTTTGGGTTGGAAGGCACTATTTACGAAAAAGGTACTCCTTGACTGAAATGGTCAAGTGGTTCTCTCAAGTATCATTTTCTACCTTTTCGGGCTCGAGAGACACAAATGTATGAAAAGGGACCATGTGGAGTTTTATTTTATGTGTCTTTTTCAAACTCTCTAAACATGAAGAAGATACTGAGTTACACCTTTGTCGGACTCATTAAAATATTAAACGACATCAGATTCGTCACCATGACAAACATGAGCTTCTCCTTCCTAAGGATCGTTAAACTTACTAGGTCGGATTCATCCCGAGGATGAACTTATAGTGCAAGCATATGTTATCCCCTTCAAGCTTGCAATTAAAAAATAATTGGGGTACTTACCAGCAATGGTGGGGGGAAATTTGGAAATCTAATCAGTTGTGTCGACAGCTCACTCTTGAACATGACACTCTCTGCTTCGTGTTGGGTTCGGATATCCTCCTTTGAATTGTTGACCTTCTAGGGTTGGGCCATTCATTTTTGTCTTCCATTTGATCTCTGCCACATCATCATGACCACCAATCCTATGGATCCAAAAGCTACCAAACTTCCAGTTGTGTCGCCGATATGTTCAAGATTTGTCCTTCTGCAGTTACATTTACCTCTGATTCTATGTATCATCCAAAAGTCATTTTGCATCCTTTTATCTTGCATCGATGATGTGGGATATATTATGGCCCTCCTTCGACATGATCACTTCCTGTCGACTTCAACTCATTATCCAGGAATTTGACCGAGAGACTCCCTTCCAGTACCTTAGGAGCTTGCATGCCCTAATGGCAAGTTCTTCGCACTCGACGACAAATTCACATCATTGGCTTTCGATCGAGTGATTTCACGAGTGTTTGATTTCAGTTCCTCTATTCACATTCTATGGATTGTGCTGATAGTACCTTGAGGACCATTGTCATTATCAGTGGTTTCTCTTGTGCTTGTTAATAGTTTACATCATTGACTGGTAATCAAACAACTTTCTAAGCATGTTCGACGTCAACACATCTATTCACATGTTAGAATTCATACTTTGATCGGGTCATGTTGGAGTGCAAGGCCCTGGGCTCAGATCACAAAGCTCTAGGTTCCAAAGTGATTTGACATGGTTATGTTGATATACATGTCTCTTTTAGATGGATGGTTGTGACCATACCATGAGTTATCATATGTGATCCTTCCAATTATTGGGTGGCTGCGACCATACCTTGGTTTCATTATGATCCTCTTTGAAGGATGGTTGCACCCATACCTGGATCTAGTTACATGATCATTCTCTAGATGGTTGTGTCCATGCCATGATTCATGTATCATTTGACATAGTTCTCAGTTATGTATATGTATTTGTACTTGCTTGCAGGTTTTCCAATGGTAGACTACGGTTCTTCGCATGGATTCATAAAGCATTTCATCCCTCACTCTAGCTCGACCTTCACGCTTTAGGGGGAATCTGTTACACAGCATTTTTTCACTGTCCCTGTACTCCCTGTTCCTTGATCCTGGAGGACCTCTAGAGTGAACCCTACATGCTTTCCCTTCATGAAGAAACCTCCATTGTGTCCCTCTTCATGAGAAGATCAATTCCCTTTTGCACCATTTCCCCTGAAACTTATGTTTTGCCTAGTTTACAAGACCGGCGCTCATGGCCCTTGTCTTCCCCACACCAATGCGCAGAGATTAGCACTGTCCCTAGCGCCAACCGGAGGGACTGAGTTGTGTTCTAGTCACGTCAATCCTATTATGGAAAGTCTTTTAAATTAAGAGCTGAAGCTTTCGGCTCTAGAAGCTTCGTAACGGAAGTCCGGTAAATGGTTTGGCCGGATGGGGTCTAGGATGTCAGTTTTGGCTCCTTTCCCCTTTAATGATGGAACTGCCTCAAGCGATAAGACCTTCTCCCATGAGAATTGGATCCATCTCCCATCCATTCATGTTATATAAACCTCCATTTTTCCCAAGCACAAGCTGGTGTTAGTGTTGAAGTGTTAATGTTGGTGTGCTAGTGCTATTTTGGTTTGGAGTAAACACCAAGCTATTCATAGTTGTAGCTCTCTAGTTGTGTGAGGGAAAAGTGTGATTTTGGTTTGGAGTGAAGCCTAAAGGGAAGAGCCTTAAAACTATTGTTGATTGAGGCCTTCATGGAATGCTAGCAGAAATGTGTGGGAACCTGTTCTTGTCAGAGGAGAACAGCAACGTCAAGACAATGGTTGTAATCTCTTCTTGATTCAATATATATGCAACTATTGATTGATTTCCTACATGATTTGTCATCTTACATATTCATGGCTTAATGTTTCTTGACTTGTTAAGTAGGTTGAATTACAATTTGTCTATTATCACGGTTGTTGTTTGTTGTTGTTTACTTGTTTCAGGTGCTTGAAGAAGGAAGTGAGAGATAGCTGGAGCGAGAAAGCAAGGGCATCATCAAATGGGATAAGCGTACTAAGAGGTAGGCCCTCTTAATTGGTTCTAACCTAAGGAAATATTCCATAGAATGTATCAGTTGTGGCTAGACCCATTATTGGGCTAGAGGACTTTGTTCTTGTCCGCACTTATAATTTTACTTCACCACAAATACCAATTGGATGATGCATTCTATTGTTGAATGTGCAACTCTCCCTTAGTATATGTACTCTTCTCCTCTTGATCTCCTACCAGTTTCCTTCTTTTCTTTTTCTTGCTAGTTGTTCCAGCAAACCTATTTTTTATTTTATGCCCTTTTATTACTCCACTCTTTTTTTGCAACCTAACTTCACCTTGTAACATGACATGTTGTTGTGTACTCCTCCATGGACCATGTTGGTTTCACTTTCTCTTTCTGCTGCAGAGTTATTATACGCAAATAACTAAATTCATTTTTCATAACAACAAAGGGACTCAACTTAACTTCAAACATTCATATGCACCCCTCTATATATTTCTTCTATTGCCTGCATCTGACACTTATAGCTTCACTTGAATCCATTCTCTTCCTTTCAATGAAGATAGATTAAGGATCTAGCTCCCATAATCAAATTATCCTCCTTTTTCTTCCATACCTTTGTATGTTGAGTCTTGATGGGAGCATCTCCTTCATAGTTCTTTTTCGCCCTCCTCTTGGTTTCATCTCGGCTACAAAAAGTTGAATTGCGCTTATCCTCTTTTGTCAAGAAAATATTCTTCCACCCCTTTTGATTGGCATGTGCTATAGGCTTATTTGATCTGTTTTTTCTTTCCCTTTCCTAAGAATTACACTAGTTACAATTAATACTTTGATTTTTCTTAGAAGAAAAGTTAGATATTTATTGATTCCATCTTCCTCTTAACATGTTTCCTTTATACTAAGCATAGAGACTGGACACATATTTCTCTATCATATTATTTATTCTCATATTTACTAGTTGAGTTTCTTCTTTTGGTGACATGCTCTGTGAGGGATGCTTGGTTTACCATATCTGCACTCTGCTTCCTTGTGCCAAAAATTGCCACAGTTGTAGCATTCAATAGAATTTAAGAAAAGGGAAAAAGAATTGTGACTCTTCGCAACATTTTTATCATTTATTATATCCTTTCCATCATACCAAGTCCTTGGGTGATTATAATCTCTCTAAATTCTTGCATCATATCTACATTCTAATGTTTTATGTCCATAATTATTGTAAGAAAAAAATAATCATTAAATAAAATTTGATACATAGGGGTATGTCATTGATGATTTTTTCCATGGGGAGGAAAGAACCTCTATCAATCACCATGGAAAATTGAATTGTTTCCCTTGTAATTTATATGCTACTGCTGAAACACATTATTTCTTCTTCCTATTCATCGTTGATTTCCAGCTCCATTTTCGTGCTACTACTGCTTCTTAAATTTGTTATTCATATTTAATTATTGTTGTTATCCACTGCTTCCTTTGGTTGTGTTTCTCGTAGATTCTATATCATTCTTATCATGATTATCTACACAATTATTGTATGCCTTATTAGAGCATGATTCTTACTTGAATCCTAAACCTGTATTGGTCATAGGAAATCTCTAGCTACTGAGAATCTCATCCAAAACCTTGGCATTCTTCTCAAACTTCTGATATTGAGATGGTTGATCATTTGCATTATCTAGATAATGTCTCAATGAGACTATTATAGCTTCTAGTATCTCACAGTAAGATTTTATTTCCCCAAATTGATCAATTAATACTCCATTCATTATTTTGATCACTTCTTGCTCAATATTAAGATTAACAATAATTTTTCTTAGTTTATTATTCGCATGCTCATATTCATGCAACTGATCTCTTTTATTTAGATTTTCTTCTGATAGCTCCTTGACTTCTTATAAAGCACTGATGATTTTCTTTCTATGATATATATTATCATCTAGATCTTTTTTCCCCTACCATATGTACTAGTAGATCCATAACTAAGATCTATTTCACTTTATACTCCCTCTTCGTCACTACCAGGTATGCATTCACTTTCTTATATATGTTGGATATGTTTCTCAAAGACAATCTATTGGAAGAGAAATTGCACCGAGAAACCAACTCAGCCAACTTTAGGTTCAAGTTGGCCCTCAAACCAAAGGGGGCTCCCTCAAGTGTTATGAGGTGTTAATGTTGTTCACTATCACCGAACAACAACATATGAAACACAATGGAAATATCTAGGATTTGTTGTATAGGTGGTTGTTGATGAGTCACAAATCCTTGCTTAACAAATAAAGCCTTCTCTTGTAGAGGCCTGATCAAAGTTCTAGTGTTCAGTTATGACATAAAAAATTAGCTAGAAAGATTTTGATAGAGGAAGAGATGAGAAATTAGATAATCAAGTATCCTCCCTAAATACCTAATTGTCTAACAAGAGCAAAAACGTATAGAAGAACCTATATAGTGAACACAAATACATTCAAGTATATCATAGAAGCAATAATATAATGATTTTTGGGTGACCAATTAAACAAATTGTTCAATCTTTTACTCAGTATAAAAATAACATTGCATTAGGGACGTCAGGGAGGCTGATACTCATCCTATCCCTTCCTAATGTCCTACACTACCTCAAATATATGCAGAAAAGATTATGTAATTACAAGGGAATACATACATAAGAAACAAAATTTGTCATTAACTAGAGTAAGAATCCCTTGATTAAAAACTTTGTAATAGCAGAATTTACAAAAACATCCAACCCTTTTACAATACAAATCAGAGAATATATAGCAAAATACATCTCTAATTATTACTAGTTTTTAGGAATAAAATCCTATCTAATAATTTGAAAATAAAAATAAATCTCAACATAATTGCAAGAAAAATGGAAATGCTTCATTGAATGTTGTTTAAATGACTTTGTTCCTGGAACAAATTGCTCAAATATTGCCTCAAAACCTGCCTTAAATATGAAACTTATTTACTGATGTTGGGCCTCTACCTTAGAATTTGGAAACTAATCCTTTGATTATTGATATTCATCCTAAAAATTTGAGTTGTTGATGTTAGTCCCTGAAAATTTATTCAGCTTCCTTTAAAAAGGGAAAATTTTCCACCTATTTCACTAATTGTCAAATCATAACTTACAAAGTTTTTACAATATGTGTATAACTTCTTTTACAATATGGTAAATAGAGAAATGCCCATCCACATTTTTCAAAATTAGTATGGTGTTGAAAAATCATCATATCTCAATTTTAGACATTATCAAAACATGGAAATTTAAGAAGGCATAACATAAAGAATCTCGGGTAATGTTGCATTTTACCACACTCACTACATCCTTTTCACCAATTGCAGATGCAATGTCCATGATATTTTCTTTAACGTTAGCGAAATGGATGACTATCCAAATGTGACTTTATCAAGTAACCAGCGATGTTCTTATGTCCTTGTTTAAAAGCCAAATATAGTGGTATACAACTTGCAAATTTGGGTTTGGAATCACCACTGCACATGATCTTGGACCTAATGTAATTAGTGTAACTTCTATTTCTTTTCATTTGAAGGAAAGCTCCCTCATTCATTATTCTCTACCCTTTAATTTTATCATGCAAGCATTCCACACTAACTTAATATTGGCTTGCAACATGCATCAAACTAATCAACATCGGAGATCTCATCTGCTATTGCAGCTTTGTGCACCGCTATAAATCCATTTGCGCTACACTCATTCTTTTGTGGACCCTTAGACTAGGTTACATCCTGCAACCTGATTCTCCTATCCAGAAAACCAGGAGAAAATAAGGGTTTTGTTTTTATGGTGCTTCTTGCTTGTCTCTCGGCTGCTTCACATGAAACAAAATATATCTTAGCTCTAGGACCCATGCCAAGTTTAGTAAAGACATGATTCACCATATTTGACACATCTATTAGGGTACAAGAGTTTTCATGTGAAGAAACATCTAAATTAGTTCTAGATTCCACATCAAACTAAGTAGAATTTGAAGTCACCAACTTGGCACCATCACCATGAAAATAAGAGTCTTTGAGTGAGGAACATCCTCCACTTGATGTAAATAAATTATTTTTACCATTTTGAGATGCAGTAGAACCAATCACAGGAAACAAACTTAAATGTCTATTCAAAGACCCTTAAAGAACCTTTTAAGAATTCCACCCTATGCATTTTCTAAACATCCTTTTTGCTCATTTCGGCATGTATCATTGTGTTTCTTTAAGTGTTGGCATGCAAATGACCTTAATTTTGTTGTAGAATCTCCAAGTCCCTTCACTATGTCATCCTCAATAGGATATCCCATTATTTATTAGGTTCATTCCCCGTATCATTGTCTTCTTCCATCATATCAGCTTCATAAATATTGCCAATCTTTCGAGCCTGACCACATGAATCCCTATAATTCAAAACAGTTCCATGTTGATTTTCGTATGTAACTGTAGGCAAGCAGGAATGAACAGATGAATTCAGAGAAGCTTTGCCATTTTCACAAGAAAATGGTGATATATTCATAGTAGATGGAATACGTTGTGAATAATTATCCACAATTCCATTTATAACATAATCGTTAAGAAAGCCATGAAGGTTGTCACTATAATTTTCGATTGAGAGTTATGTCACTTCGCAGCCATAATCCATATTTTATGAGCCAACTACATATAATTCATAGTTTTGAAGGGTAGAAACCCTGCTTGAAAGGGTGCTTTCATATTTTGGCTTGTTAAACCTCCATTTTGCAGTATTATTGGACTTACACAATCATGACATTTTCTTTGTGCCCAAGGGAGATGACATAAAATCCCCCTGTTTATGAACCTTAGACCACAAAGAGACTGAAAAATCATACTTTGACCCAAATTTTTCCCATAATCCTAAGAGGCTTATAGAAAACCAAACTTTTTGCACAATATTTATAAAAATTTGCATCTGCATGAAAGTTTGGCCAAGGAAGAAAATGTCAAAATTTGAAAATTTTCATAACATTTCAAAGGGGTCAATAGATGTTACGACACTATATATGAACACTCATAGGATATTTTCTCATTTTCCTCATGGAGTGTTCTTTCCTCTTCCTGAGAGGTATCCTCATCTACAAATGTAGGTATTTCTTCACAACTACTAGATGTATGACTATCTCTATCCTCAGAGGAGGCACATGAACATCTATATGACAAATGGATTATTTCCTTACATGTGTAACTACACAATGACTTACTTGTAGATCCCTCCTTAGTGTCTTCTTCTTCATTTCTAGAGTGATGAGTAGAAGCTTGCATAATGGAGGTGTTGACCACTCCACATCAACTACCCTATAGCAATACGCATTTTCACAAGAATATTCCATCATGATCTAACAGTGAGATCGTCCAGATTTCGTCATCATCTTCAACCATCATTGTTTAAAGTTGTAAACTTGTTATGCATGTTTGTAATGTAAATGGTCCTAATAAGACCATCTATATATGTAACAACCCAAGTAATCCTACTTTTTTGGTGATGATTTCTATCATAGGAGGTTTTTCGTCTCACCGATTCATGTGTGTTTCTAAACACGAATGATCGAAAGATTTTTTCCGTCCACCCTCACCCCAAATCTAGGGTGGATTTTGTCATCAAGATTTTAGGCGAGTCCTAGTGTTTTAGATCAAGTCTTTGTAAAAGTGACTTAGGAATAATTTTAGCTAATTTTCTAAATTATTTTATTACAAATCACTTGGTCTACTAGATTATATTTTTTGTGTTACAAAAATGGGTAAATGTTGAGGGTCCATAACGAAGAGATTTTCCCCCTTCATGTATTAAAATGTAAAATCTCCATGTATAAAATATTTATTGCATGGTCCCTCACAATTAGACACCATGGCTAAATATTAGAGGGTTGGAAAAATTATTAATCCCCTCATAAGTCAATTAATTAAATTTTCTGGCAAAATTAAATTAAAATCCTAATACCAGAAATTTAACTAATTTTGTGTCTTAGGTAAAATTAAATTCTCCAAAGATAAAATTTGTTGGTTTTAAAGAAATTAATTTTTGGAGGTCTCCGGCCAAGGGAATGTTGAAATTTTCAAGATATTTTAGACCTTTGGGCCTTGGTACTTAAGTCAAAGTCAATTTTTTGGGGAAATTAACTCAAAATAATTGTTTTTGAGTTAATTAAAAAGGAATTAAATGAAAAAATCGAAATTCCTCAAAAAATAAAATAATTTCGACGGAGGAGAATAAAAGATAGTTAAATATTTTTCAACGGTCGAGATTACTTTGACGGGGATCAAGCGAACTAGATGTTGGAGAATTTATCTATAAATTAGAGGTCAATGTTAGTCTATTCCATCCGATATTTGAATCATGTACTAAGCTCTCATAGCTCTCTTGTAATATTTATGGAATATAATGCAAAAGTATTTAGGGTTTCGATTGATGGTGTTGTTCCTTTTCTCGAATTTATGGTAATATTGTTTTAAATTTTTTTGCTTAATATTATTTAAAAATTGTCAATCAATAGCTCTCATGGAATAATTTGTGCACATGTATCTTGTTCAGTTTATTGGATCTAGGGTAACAATTTTAATTTGATCGAATTAGCAGGTATCTCTAGTTCTTGAAAATCATATTGTTATTTTATTTCTCTACTTGATCTAACAGTTGGATCTAGTGTTTGCAAAAGATCATTCAAATTTTAATTGAGCATTTGGGGATAGTCCTCGGTTGGACCAGCCAACTCTCAAAGCATAATTTTTAAAGAGCCTACTTGATCGAAGCTTCGGGATTTATCTAACGATCTATTTTTCTGCAAGGTGTTTCTAGGTTGGTACCTCATTAGAAAATTTAAATATCTTTTATAACTTGTGAAAAATTGATAGATCTAGCTAGGAAGAACCTTATATCTACAAATCTGGGAGCAGATTTGGACTCATACTCCTTAGATTTGATAGATTTGTAGATTATTTCTATAGATCTGTAATTTACTTGTGTGGATCTGAAGTTTTGTAACATAAGTTTGAATTTTAACACTTTGGTTTTTGAGATATTCTCTATTTTTTGCATATTGGGTATTGGGTTTTTCTCTTTTCACTTGTACATGGATAGATCTGAGAAATCAGCTAAGGAGATCTTCATACCTGAGCTAGATATAGACCCTGGAGGGCAAGATCTAGCCTCAAACTTTTGTTTGTAGGGAAGAAATGATAAGATATTTCATTAAATGCTTCATATCTGAGATTATTTGAGGAAATTTTTGGCTTTTAAAATAGATATAGGCCCTGGAGGGAAAGATCTAGTCTCATTTTTGTTTGTAGGACCAAATAATTCAAGGATCATTCAGTGAAATTTCAGATCTGGTGTTTCATGAATTTCTGAGATACAAAATTCCAAAAAAAAAAAATATGAGTTTGGATGAGGGTTTTGCCATTCAAATCTGAATTCAAGTTGAAGAAAACCATGGGTAGAAATTGGTGATTTTCATATTTCCTCATTGCTGAAAGATTTTGGATAAAAAATTTCAAGGCCTAGGGCCTCAGGTTTCGTTTTCTGACCACTATTTCTTCGATGTCCAATACATTAAGCTAATTAATTTAAGTAGTGAAATTAAGCACATTGGCAAAGATAATCACTGAGTAACAAAATTCAATTTGAATGACTATCTCCTTGCTTTCTGAAGTTTAATCATAATAGAAATTTGCATCTAAATTCAATATTTTCTGAGAAACGATTGATTGGGAACTATTTGACATATTTTTCATTAGTTTAGCATCTAAGGCTTACTGTTGTCCCAAGATAATAAGTTGTTGTCATAAACATTATTTCTAAAAAATAGTATTGTTATTTTAAGCTTGGTAGGACTCTCTGATTTCGAGTTTACATGTCCATTCTTCACCCTGCTACGGGGAAGGGTAGCACAATATTTAAACCCAAGATCTTTGGTTCGGTGAGACTTCATTCCACTGTCATCGCCACTTGAGCTACCCCAGGAAGACATTAAAAAATAGTATTGTTGCCTCATTCTGAAAGTGAATATTTTTTGCAGCAAGGTTTTGGCATGGTTAGTAGCGTCAAAGCTTAAACACTTATTTTCTAAATTCTAAATTTGGATTGCGCATATCAAATTGAATATTTTGGGACTATTTTACATACTTGCACTAATTTGGTTTATTGTTGTCCCTAAAGAACTCACTGTTGTTTTAGATGCAAATCTCTAAAAATTAGGTGCTTTTGGGTTATTTTTTGCATTCTTACTTCAGCAAGTTTTAGTGGTTATTGACATTGGGTTTTACGTTTAAATGTTTGATATTTTTTGAGTTATGAATTAGGATTACACACATATAATCTTCTTGTACTAAATGCATTTCTGAAGTTTAAAGGGCTGAAAATAAATTTGATCTATTATTGTCCTAAATATTAAATTTCTAAAACTTAGGTGTTGAAACATAATTCTGAAGATGAATGTCATAAGAGTTTAAAGGGCTAATCTATCTATTGTCATAATTTTTTTTGCTTCCCTTATTATCTCGAAAATATTAACTGATATCGCTGAAAAATAGGCGCCTTTAAATTATGTGGAAAGTGAAAGTTTAGTATTGTTTATTCAACAAATATTTTGAGTAAGAATGTTTATTATTGTCTGATTTAAGGCATCCTAATTGTCTAAAAAATAACATTGATGATCTTATTGTCATTGGATAACATATTTGAATAACATCGTGGGTAAATTCTCTAGTTCTTTCTATTTCCATTAATATAATTATTAGTTTACGGTTATTGTGGGGTTTTGGCATATCAATGATCTTTCTTTAAGAGATAAATTTTGTGATTATTTACTTGAGCAATTGTATCTTTGGCATCGTTTGTATCCTATTGGAATTTGGAAAATTTCTGCTTTGTCTTGTGTAGGATTGTATCTTCATCTATTAAGCACTCTTGCCATAAATGTTAATTAATATTAAGTACTTAAACCTTAAACAATCTCACCTCAAGACTACTCACTCTTCCCTTTTCTAATTACATCTTGCATCTCATCTCGTAATAACATTTTCCTTGCAGCAGTGGTCCATCCTGTACTTGGTCCTAAATTTCTTAGCAAGATAGTTAACTCCGCAAGGCACTAGTATCAATCATCTAAATCAAATCAATCCTTAAAGTCTTACTAGATCCAAAACAAGTATTTGGTTGCCTAATTGTGTCTCCCAGATTGGTTGGTTCCTAACTAGTCCTTCTTCCATCCATTTTCATAGGGTCTACCCTTCGTAGTTTGTTGTTGGGAGACATCTTAAACTGAGAGATTGGGGATCAGGGTGACAGCCCCCGATCTAAGTTATTATCGCGGTGCCTAGACATTATGTGCGACAATAGGAGGGAAGATCATCAACCTTCTAAGATGCTTTCATCTTCTTCTTCCTTCTTTTCCTCTCTTTATCTCCAATGGTAGGACTTCTTGTAAGAGGATATTTCTTAAGATCTAATTCACTACACAAGTAGCAAGGATAGTCTATCTTCTATAGTGGTATCTCTTGACTTTCTCCTCCATATATAAATTGCATCTTGTTGAGCATTTATTTGGCTGTCTCATAGTTTCTTAGCTTATCAGAATTTGAATCTAATAGACCTTTCAAGATAATATTCTTGGCCTCTACATTATATTCATTCTTCATTCCACTCTCTACATTCATCCATACATCTACACCAGAATCCTTTAAATAGGCATTCATACTTACCTTCCAAATTAAATATTTTGAGTTATTCAAGAATGGTACTCCCTCCGGGGTATGCCAATCTGGATAAGCCATGGTCTCTTGTGATCTAATTTCTGAAGCGGATTGTGCTACAACTAATTTCACTTCTCCATCCACAATCATGAATAGATATTTTTATTGGCATTTAAAACATATGATACATTGCTTGGGCATTCACAGCCTTTCGTATCTTCTTCTAAAATGGCTTGTCCTTATTCTTCCATCTATTGGCAATATTTCCTTGGGTCTACCTTTTTTTGGTTAAGGTGTTCCTTAAGGAACTCACTCTCATACCAATTGTTGGAAATAATATTAATACTGAGAGGGGGGTGAATCAATGTTAATGGCAATTTAAACAATTATCACCATATTTAAATTCCTATACATTCAACTGCATATCATGTAAACAGCAACATGAATCAACAAATAAATCATAAAACAACACCATAAATAGCATACACATGTGAACATGAAGATTTTAGGTGGAAACCATAATGGGATAAAACCACCATCCTTCTTCCTCTCATTCTTCAATATTTTCTTACATATGTTTATGGCACCAACTAGTAGGAAGCACCTACTCCCTTTGCAATGTTTTGTCAGAACTCACCAGCAAGAAGCTCCAACTCCCCTCATTCACAACTACCCACTCGCAAGAGCACCAACCCCTAATTGTTTTGTTGGCACCAACCAACAGGAAGCACCAACACCCTTCTGAGTTTTTCTAGCACCCACTCCCTATTTGGTAAGCATCAATCATCTTATAAGAAGCACCAACTCCTTGATTTTGCAAGCACCCACTTGTAGGAGGCACCAACCCTGAATATATTCTTCAAACACCCACTTAAATGGAAGTACAAAATTCATGATTTGCAATCACCAACCTATTGAACCTACTGACCACTATTTCATACATTTTCAAATTGGAATCATAGATTCTCTATTCATAAAAATATTGTTGCTCTTTCCCACATCTCTCTCAACCTGATTTCAACTCTTCAGCTAAACAATCTTTGTCTCTACCTCTATCTCTATTTTGCAGCTCTTCTGACATTCATATCTAACAACATCTTATATCAATATTATGTCTTTTTTTCTTCTTAGAAACCAACACTCATGATCCCTATAGCAGTATTCTCACTTGCTTGACATGCTCTTCAACCTGCACTACAATAGCTTTTAGCCTCCTTTTCTCCACCATCTCACACATCATTTCTCAACAACATTCTCTCATACGCACAGCCTACTCATACATACTTCTATTGTAATGGCTCTCATCTCATACATAGACGCTTGGCCTTCTAGACACTCAGATTTCTCAACCCTTAGAAGATTTGCCTTCTCGGCCTCTTAATCTTCAATATACATACCAACTCATTTTTTTTTAAGTATTGTTCCTTTCTATAGTTTTTGTGCTCCAAATACCATAGGCATCAACTGCGGTTTTACCCCTAGTAAACTTGTTTTTATACCAAATTAATAGGATAGGTCACCACAACCATAACAATCCTTTGATTGGCTCTTTAACACCAAATTTGAATTGTGTCGCGTCATATTATTGTTTATAGCACCTCCACCAGAGTTCCTGTAAATCCAGTAGGAAACCATTGTCACCAATCACTTTCTCAATGGGTCGTTATCTGTCAAATCAGATCCAAAAATCTCATAGTCCACCCCTTTCCAACCATGAAACTATTCCTTTGATTTCCATAGAAAAATATGGCGTCAACTATGATTTTTTTTGCAGTGTTAATATAGCGTTGAAACAATAAGTTCAAAGTTTAGAATGCCTAATTTTATGTAAAATTTTAACTCCACTTCTAACTTTAGTAATATGCCAAACATGGTGTAATGCCCCAAAGTTTGGCATACAATTCCAAAACATTGTCAAATAATCGAGTCATTCCTACCGCGAGCTAAATCCAATCTATAGAGTGGCTACTCAAATAAACTACCCAAAGGCCCCATATGCCTCAAACCTCAACTCCTTCACAATGACTTAACACCTAGCCACTACTTATCCACAAGCCAAAACACACCTTTTTTATAGGGAGCTAAAGGCCCAAAATCAAGACTATAGATTGGTGAAGTCCTTATCTCCCAATCACTATGAGCCCAAAAATTTTGTATTGAGGGCTTAAAATCTTGAATAGTAATCAAGCTTGTAGAATGGTCCACACCCTTATTATACGCCCAAAATTTTGCATATAGCCCAAATGCCCTAAGGCCAAAATTACTTGTATAATAAGCTTGGTCATACACCCTTTTTTAAACACATAGAAATTTTGCAAAAATAACCTTGTTGTTATTTCCAATGCCTAGATGAAATGTTAGATGTCAACAATATTCATGTTCCTCACTCTATTAACCTTGGACTTGTTTAGTGTTGCACCTTCCTTTCCACATCTGTGGTGGGGCATGAAAATTTACGCTTGTTGATGACAAAGTTTCTATTTATCACTCTATCAACCTCGTCCCTATCACTCCAAAACCTCTAATATCTCCTTTAGCGTAGGGGTGAGATGATGTCATCCCTATGTCACCAGATTTCAATGTGTCACTCAAACAGTGGTGCCATGTGTCACTCGAAGTTGTCTTACTTGGCCACCTAAAAAGTCAAATCTCCATGCCATGTGTCCTCCACCTGGATTTCCACATTATTTATTGATTTCATGTTAATGTCATCATGCCATTTCATATGCCACATTTGCATCACATCACATTGGTCAACCAATAATGTTGTGCGATTTGTCATTCACCTGTTCCTATGCTTTGTCATACATACTAAAGAAGGGGGGCCAAAGACTTGTGTTTTTCACCATATTCCTTTGTTAAATTGAAAAAGGATTTGGGCGATATTTTAATATCAAAGGCATGTTTCGTGAATAAACCAATCTCTCAATATGTTACCCCTTGCCCCACTCCATAACCTCATCGCACTCCAACATGTCATTCCTTGATCCTTCCCAGGGCGAGACTTGAATATTGACGGAAGGGATCAGGAATAAAGACCTTTTCCTAGGTCAGTCACCTCACCATGCTTATCATCATGACCTAACAGCAACCTCCATTCTCAAGGTAGGATGTGAATATACACAACATTTGATGGGAGAATATTATGTCTCTTAATCTGTCTCTCGGGGCCATAGGGTTGTAAACATAATAATTTGATCAGAAAAGGTTGAGGAGTGTTTAATTTATGTTGTGTTGGGATTTGTGCCATCCCTCCTAAGCTTGGAAATTTCATTAACAAACATTTTTCCTCCTTATCTTGGAAATTTTGTTAACAAACCTAAGGTCATGTGGAACCATGAGGCCCGGAACTCTTCCTAAACTTCAAACTGCAATAATTTTTTATTCCCTTGGAATTTGTTAGGCTACCTTATACCATTTCGAAATATCTTTCTCTAACTTGTCTAACCATGCACTTTGTCGGAACATCCAAGTTGATTTCCTGAGGCATAAATGTCTTCATAAACACTCAATTGTAGGTTTCCTCAATAATGTCCATACTGACAATCAATTTTTTCATGCACTGAGGTTGAAATCAATGCTTTGAGTTTAACATCAATCCTAACAAAATAATGCTAACAATCTCCCCCTTTGGCATTGATGTAAATCTCCCACAAGAACAATTTTTGATTGATGATTCTCTCTCCCTTTGACATCAATGACAAAGGGAAACATATTTCTCGATCCTCGTGAGTACCCAATATTTTCTTCTTGGCTTTCACCTCAATGGATGATATCTATCTCTTGGGGTACTTAAATATTACCATCAAATATCATCTACAATCACTTATCTACAAACTTAGCCAAAGACACCTGCAAAAACAATCATTAGTAAATAAACCTCTTGATATTTCATGTTCCTGCTATTTCTCCAAGGAGGACAAACTTCCCTCTTTGACATCAATGTCAAGATATAACAAATCATGCAATCAAGAACAAATTTCCTTGGTTTCTTATAGATATTGAACTTCTCTATAGTGCTAGATATATTAGATATGATCCCCCTAAACATATATAGTATCTTTGGATATTCATCTAGTTTTGACATTTTATGGTTCTTGACTTTGCTTGTGACGATCCAATGACTAAACACTTCATCTAGATAAACTCATCATCATTTTATCTCCCCCTAAGATCAAGCTACTCCATATAGGAATTGTTGTTATTAATATTGACACCAATTTCACCAATGATACCAATTGGATGATTCCTTCTCCTGTTGAATATGAAACTCCCCCTAATTTTGTGCACGCTTCTCCCCCTAATATCCTACCAACTTCCTTCTTTGCTTCTGCTTGCTAGTTGTTCCTACAGTCTTGATTTTTCTTTTATATGGGATTTTATTACTCCACTCTTCTACTGCAGCCTAAGTTCACCATGCAACATGACATGTTGTTGTGTACTCCCCCTTTGACCATGCCAGTTTCACTTTTTCTTTCTTCTGCAAAGCTATTATATACAAATAACCAGATTCAGTTTTCATAATATCTAATGGACACAACTTAAATTCAAACATTCAGATGCACCCCTCTTTATTTTTTTGTTTCCTACATTTGACACTTTTGGATTCACCTGAGTCCATTCTCTTCCTTTTAATGAAGAGAAACTAAGGATCTACTCCCCCTAAGTAGTTATCCTCCTTTTTCTTCCATACCTTTGTATCTTGAGTCATGATGGGAGCATCTCCTTCCATGTTCTTTTTCAGTCTCCTCCTAGTTTCATCTTGGCTACACAAGGTTGAATTGTGCTTCCCCTCTTTCTTCATCCAAATATTCTTCCATCCCTTTTGATTGGTATGTGGTCAAGAGTTAGTTGGCTTGTTGTTTCTTTCTCTTTCCTAAGACTTACACTTGTTTTAGTTGATACTCTTAATTTTCTTAAAAGAAAAGTCAGATCTCTATTGATTCGATCTTCCTCTTAACATGTTTCCTTTATACTAAGCACAGAGAGTGAACTCGTCTTCCTCTGTCATCTTATTTCTTCTCATCCTGACTGGACGAGTTGCTTCTTTTGGTGGCACACTCTATAGGGATGTTTGGTTTTTCCATATTTTCACTTTGTTGCCTTGCACCCAAAATTTCCATAGTTGTAGCATTCAACAAAATTTAAGAAAAGAGAGAAAGCAGTGTGACTCCTCACAACATTTTTACTATTTCTTATATTTTTTCTATCATACACACTCCTTAGATGACTATAAGCTCTCTTGTTGTTGCTACTCAACATACTTTGACTTCTTGCATCATATCTCCATTCTAATGCTTTATGTCCAAATTATTGCAAGAAAAATAATAGTCGCTAAAGAACCTTTTATACCTTAGGGTGTTTTTTCATTGATGCTTTTTGCCTTGCGGAGGAAAGAACTTTTGTTGGTTCCTTAATCGATCACCATGGTAGATTGAATTGTTTCCCTGGGCAATTCTTTGTTGTTGTTGAAACAAATTATTTCTTCATCCTATTTGTTGTTGGTTTCCATATTAATTTCCTTATTGTCATTGCTTATTAAAGCTATTATTCATCTTTATCTATTGTTGTTTTCCATTGATTCCTTTGGTTGTGTTGTTGGTAGATTCTTTATATTTCTTATCATGATTATCTACAGTTTTAATTTCTTCCTTCTTAGAGCCTGATTCTTGTATGAATCCTAAAAAAAATTTGATTAGAGGAGATATTTGGCTGCTAAGAATATCATCCAACACGTTGGTATTCTTCTCAAACTTCTTATGTTGATATAGTTAATCATTATCCTTATCTATGTCATGCACCAATGAGAATATTTCAACTTCTAGTCTCTCACAGTAATCTTTTGCTTCCCTAAGTTGGTTTTCCAATACTTCATTCATTATTTTGATCACTTCTTGCTTAGTATTGAGATTAACAAACATTTTCTGAGTTCATTACTCTCATGATCATATTCTTGTAGTTGCTCTCTTTGCTTTAGATTTTTTTCTAATAGCTCATTGACCTCTTCTAAAAAAATGATGGGTTTCTTTCTATGACAGATCTTCTCAGCTAGATCTTCTTCTCCCGAACAAAGGGTATTGGTATATCCACAACCAAGATTTATTTTACCTTCTAGTCCTTCTTCATCACTACGAGGGATGCATTCACTTTCTTCTACAAATGAACAATCAGAGGATATTTTATCATTTTCCTCTTGGAGTGTTATTTCCTCTTCTTGAGAGGTATCCTCATTTATTATTGATGCGAACGTAGGTATTTCTTCACAATTACTAGATGTATGACTATATCTATCATCAAAGGAGGTATATAAACATCTAGATGATAACTGACATGTTTCTTTAGATTTGCAACTAAACAACTTACTTGTAGATCGCTCCCCAATGTCTTCTTCTTCATTTCTAGAGTGATGAGCAATAGCTTGCACAATGAGGGGAATATATTCGACCTTCTGAGATGCTTTCATCTTCTTCTTCCTTACTTTCTTCTATTTATCTCCAGCAACAAGACTTATTGTAAGAGGATATTTCTTAAGGTCTGATTCACTATACTAATATCAAGGATCTAATATCTTCTCTAGTATCTCTTGACTTTATCCTCCATCCATATATTTCATATTTTCCAAAATTTCTTTGGAAGTATCATAGTTTCTTAGCTTATCAGAATCGGAATCTGATCGATCTTTCATGGTAATCTTCTTGGCCTATACATTATATTCATTCTTCATTCCACTCTCTACAGTCGTCCATACATCTACACTATAAGCCTTTAATTATACTTTCATCCTTACCTTCAAAGGTAAATATTCTGATTTATTCAAGAATTGTACTCCATTTGGGGTAAGCCAATATGAATAAGCCATGGCCTCTTGTGATTTTCTTTCTAAAGGATATTGTGCTACAATTGATTTCTCTTCTCCATCCATGATTAGGAATATATTATCTTCATTGGAATCTACAACATATTATACATTGATTGGAAATTCAAAGCATTTGATATGATTTATCTTCTTCTGAAATTTCTTGTTCTTATTCTTCCTTCTATTGGCCATATTTTCTTGGATATACCTTCGAGCATTAAATTGTTCACTCTAATACCCATTTTTGGAAAAAATATTAATAATGAGACGGGGGGTGAATCAGTATTAAGGCCAATTTAAACAATTATCACCAGATTTAAATTTTCATACATTCAACGGCATATGATGTAACCAACAGCATGAACCAACGCATAAATCACACAACAACACCATAAATATCAAACACATGTGAACACAGAGATTTTAGGTGGAAACCATAAAGGGTTGAAATCACTATCATTTCTTCTTATTATTCAATATTTTATTGCATATGTTCACTAGAACCAACCAATAAGAAGCCCTTACTCCATTTTCAATGTTTTGTTAGCACCCACTAGCAAGAAGCACTAACTCTCCTGATTCGCAAGCAAATAATTTTAGGAGCATCAACCCCTAATTGTTTTGTTGGAACCAAACAGTAGGAAGCACCAACTCCCTTCTTAGTGTTGCGAGCACCCACTCCCTTTTTGGTAGACATCCAATTAGCTTACAAAAAGCACCAACTCCTTGATTTTGCAAGCACCCACTTGCAGGAGGCAACAACCCCCAAGCTATTCTTCAAACACCCACTTAAATGGAAGCACCAACTCCTTGATTTTGCAAGCACCCACTTGCAGGAGGAAAAAACCCCCAAGCTATTCTGCAGACACCCACTTAAATGGAAGCACCAACTTCTTGATTTTTAGGCACCAACCTGTTGAACCTACAGACCATTATTTCATACGTTTTCAAACTAAACCCACAAAAGCTCTATTCGTAGAAATCTTGTTTCTCTCCACTACAGCTCTCACTCAACGTTATTTCATCTCTTTAGTTCAACAATATTTGTCTGCCTCTGTCTTAATTCTGCAACTCTTCTAACATTAAAATCTAACAACATCCTATATCAATATTATGCACTCTATTCTCCTTAGATTCCAACACTCATGTTCTTTGTATCATTATTCTCACTTACTCAACCTACTCTACAACATCTTTTAGCCTCCTTTTCAGTAGTGGCCCATGCAACCTTTCTTGTTAGCATTATCTCATACACTCGGCCTGCTCATGCATACTTCTAATGTAATGTCTCTTAGCTCATATATAGATGCTTGGCCTTCTCGACTCTCGGATTTCTCGGCTCTCATATGGTTGGCCTTCTCCATCTCTTAATCTTTAATATATAAACCAACTCATTTTTTAAACAAGTATTATGCCTCATCTAGTTTTTGTGCTCCAAATACCATGGGCATCAATCATAGTTTCACCCCTGGTAAACTTGTTATTAGACCAAAATCAAGAGGTTGGGTTTTCATAACCATAACAATCCTTTGACTTGCTCTTTAACGCCAAATTTTAATTATGCCACACCATGCTAATATTTATAGCTTCTCCAACTAAGTTCCTATATATCCAATACGTAATCAATTTCACCCATCACTTTATCAATGGGATGTTATCGATCAAATATGATCCACCAATCTCATAGACCACCATTTTCCAACCATGAAAATGTTCCTTTAGTTTCCATAACAAAATTCATCGCCAACCCTGACTTTATTTCTGTGTTAATTTAGAGATGGAATACTAAGTTCAAAGTTTAGACTGCCTAATTTATTTACAATTTCAACTCTAATGACTTCAGTGATATGCCAAATATGGCATAATGCTCCAAAAGTTGACATATAATGCCAAAGCACTATTAAATAGTGGAGTTGAAGCTACTGTGGGAAAAATCAGTATTGTAGAGCAACTATTGCAATAAACTTCCCAAAGGCCCCATATTCCTCAAACATTAGGTCTGTCACAATGACTATAATCATGGGTAATACTTATCCATAGGCCAGAACACACCTTTTTTATCGAGGGATAAAGGCCCAAAATCAAGACTATATATCAATTAAGTCCTCATCTCCCAATCATTATGCTCCCAAATCTTTTGTACTGGGGGCTTAAATGTTCAAACATTAATCATGACTGTAGAACAATCCACACCCTTCTCATATGCCCAAATCATTGTATACAACCCAAAGTCCAGAAGGCCAAAATTACTTGTATAATAAGCCTGGTCATATGCCCTTTGTTTAACACATAGAAACGTTACAAACGTGAAACTAGTGCTATTTCCAAGAAGGCCAAAATTACTTGTATAATAAGCCTGGTCATATGCCCTTTGTTTAACACATAGAAACATTACAAACGCGAAACTAGTGCTATTTCCAAATCCTATAGAGAACGTTAGATGTCAGAAATATTCCTGTTCCTTGCTTTGTTAACCTCGAGCATGTCTAGTGTTACGCCTTTATTTCTACCTCTGTGGCAGGATGCGAAAATTCACATTTGTTGAGGGTGAAGTTTCTATCTCTCGCTCTGTCAACATCAGCCACGTTACTCTGAAACCTTCGAGATATCCTTCAACTACAAGGTGAGATGACCTCATCCTTGTGTCACCTAATTGCCACGTGTCACTTGAATTTGGCCCTCATCTACCTAAAAACGCTAAATATGTATGTTGTGTGTGCTTTACCTAGGCTACCACATCATCTATTAACATCATGTTGATGTCATCATACCATTTCATCTACCACCTATGCACCACATCACCTTAGTCAGCCAATAAGGTCATTCCATGTGTCCTTCACATGTTCTTGTGCCATGTCTTACATACAAAAGAAGGGGGTTCAAGGACTTGTGGTTTTGGCCATAATCCTTCATTAATTTGAAAAAGGGTCGGAGAGAGATTCTAATGTTAAATGAATGTGTTTTGAATAAACTAATCTCTTGATATGTCATCCTACGCCACACTCCATAACCTCGTCGCACTCCAATATGCCATGCCTTGATCCTGCCTGGGGTGAGACTTAAATATTGACAAGAACTACTGAGATTAAATCTCATCTCCCGAGTTCATCACCTTATCGTGTTGAATGTCATGACTTAATACTAGGCTCTAGTCCCAAGGTGGGACATGAATATACATAGAATTTGACGGGAGAAGGTTTTATCCCTCGATCTCTATCTCTCGAGACTACTAGGTTGTAAACATAATACTTCAATAGGAAAGGGTCAGGGCACAATGAATTTATGTTGTGTTGTGATTTGTGCAATCCCTCCTTATCTTGGAAATTTTGTTAACAAATGTTGTTTCTCTTGGGCTTGGAAATTTCATTAACAAAGGAATTTGTTAATAAACACAAGGTCATGTGGAACCTTGAGGCTCATAACTTTGCATGAACTTCAAACTGAAATAACTTTTGATTCCCTTGGAAATTTTCAGGCTGCCATATACCGTTGGAAATATATTTATGAGTCCTATCCAACCATGTACTTTACAGGAGCATCTGAGCTGATCCCTTAGGGTATAAATTCCTTCATCGATACTCAATTGTACATTGTATCAACAATGTCCATACTCAAAATCATCTTATCCATGCACTGAGGCCGACATCAGTGCCAACACAAAATTCCAACAATCTTCCCCCCTGGAATTTATGGAAATATCCCATAAGAACAATATGTGATTGATGTCTCTTCCCCCCTTTGACATCAACGGAAAAGGGTGACATCTTTCTCTCTCCTGATGAGCACCCAATATTTGTTTCTTTTCATTCACCTCAATGGATGACATCTC
The DNA here is from genome assembly GCA_000404065.3 of Pinus taeda. Lineage (NCBI taxonomy): Eukaryota > Viridiplantae > Streptophyta > Pinopsida > Pinales > Pinaceae > Pinus > Pinus taeda. The sequence continues at coordinate 37,375 of APFE031290386.1, forward strand.
TCTAGTGAGGCACTTAAATGTTTCGATCCAATCTCAACTACAATTACTTATTTACAAAATTGGCCAAAGACACCTGCAAAAACAATCATTAGTAAACAAACTTCCTGATATTCAATGTTTTTGTTATTTCTCCAAGGAGGAAAAACTTATGTCAAGAGATAACAATTCCTGCAATCAAGAAAAAATGTCATTTCTTTCTTGTATTTTTTGAACTTCTTTAGAGTTTGTATATATTTGATATGCTCCCCCTGAACATATACTATATCTTTTGGATCTTCATCTAGTTTTGACACTCTATGGCTATTTACTTTGTGTGTGATGTTCTAGTGACTAATCACTTCCACTAAACAAACTCACCATCATTTTTTCTCCCCGTGAGATTAGGCTACTCCATATAGGGATTGTTGCTAGCAGTATTGACACCAATTGTACCAATGATACCAATTGGATGATGCCTTCTATTGTTGAATGTGTAGATCCTGCTAATTATGTGCACTTTTATTCTCTTGATCTCATACCAGTTATCTTCTTTGCTTCTGCTTGTGGTTCATTCTTGCATACCTAATTTTTCTTTTATTCCCTTTTATTACTCCGCTCTTCTGTTATAGCCTAAATTCACCATGCAACATGACATGCTATTGTGTACTCCCCCATGAACCATGTTGGTTTCACCTTCCCTTTCTCTTGCATAGCTATTATATACAAATAACTAAATTCATTTTTCGTAATAGCAAAGGGTTCAACTTAACTTCAAATATTCAGATGCACCCCTCTATATGTTTCTTTTATTGCTTTCACTTGACACTTTTGGCTTCACTTGAAGCCAATCTCTTCCTTTTAATGAAGAGAAATTAAGGATCTTCTCCTTTCTTCCATACCTTCGTATGTTGAGTCCTAATGGTAGCATCTCCTTCCATGTTCTTTTTCAGCCTCCTCTTGGTTTCATATTTTCACTCATCATCTTTCTTCATCCAAATCTTCTTCTATCCCTTTTGATTGGTCAGCACTGGATGGTTAGTTAGCCTACTCGTGCTTTCTCTTGCATGAGACTTATGTTTGTTGCAATTGATACTCGGGTTTTTCTTAAAAGAATAGTTAGATCTATGTTGATTCCATCTTCCTCTTAACATTTTTCCTTTATACTAAGCACAAAAAGAGAACGCGGGTTCCTCTTTCATATTATTTATTTTCATATTTACTGGTCGGGTTGCTTCTTTTGGTGCCACGCTCTGTAAGGGATGTCTGTTTTTTCCATATCTACATTCTATCGCCTTGTGCTCAAACTTTAAAAAATTTAAGAAAAGGTAAAAAGGATTGTGACTCCTCACAACATTTTTACTATTTCTTTTATTGTTTCTATCATACTCAACATACTCTAATTTTTTGCATCATATCTACATTATAATGCTTTATGTCCATCATTATTGCGAGAAAAACAATATTCATTAATGAACCTTTGATACCTAAGGGTATTTTGTCATGGATGATTTTTTCCTTGAGGAGGAAAGAACCTTTGTTGGTCTTTCAATTGATCATCGTGGCAGATTGAATTGTTGCCCTAGAAAAATATTTGTTGCTAATGAAACACATTGTTTCTTCTTGTTACTTGTCATTGATTTCTAGCTCCATTTCCTTAATATTGTTGCTTATTAAAGCTAATATTCATCCTTACTTGTTTTTTTTGTCCAATTCTTCCTTTGGTTATGTTGTTGGTAGATTATTTATCTTTCTTATCATGATTATCTACACTTCTATTTTTTGCATTCTTAGAACATGATTCTTCTTTAAATCCTTAACCTGTCTTGATTAGAGGAAATCTTTAGCTACTTATAATATCATCCAAGACCTTGGTATGCTTCTCAAACTTATAATATTGAGATACTTGATCATTAACCTTATCTAGATCATGTCTCAAAAAGGTTATTCTAACTTCCATTGTTTCACAGTAAGATTCTCCTTCTGCGAGCTGGTTTGTCAATACTTCATTCATTATTTTGATTTCTTTCTTAGTATTGATATTAACAATCATTTTTCTCAATTCATTATTCTCGTGCTCGTATCCTTGCAATTGCTCTCTTTGCTTTAGATTCTCTTCTCATAATTCCTTGACTTCTTCATTGATGAGATTCTTTCTATGATAGATTTTCTCATTTATATCTTCTTCTCCCCAAAGAGAGGTACTAGTAGATCCACAACCAATATCTATTTCACCTTCTACTCCTTTATCGCCACAAGGGATGCATTCACTTTCTTCTACAGATGAACACTCATGGGACTTTTTCTCATTTTCCTCACGAAGTGTTCTTTCCTATTCTTAAAAGGTATCCTCATCTATTATTGATATGAATGTAGGTATTTCTTCACAACTACTAGATGTATGACTATCTATGTCCTCAAAGGAGGAACATGAACATCTTGTTAGAAAATTAGAAAGGTGGAAAGATTTTCTTATGTTGATAATTACTTGTGTTATTCTTGTATTCTTATTATCTTCTTGATGTTCTTCATTTATCTTATTTTCATCAAGAAATCATAAAATTAAAACATGAAGATCAAAGACACCAAATGTAGGCACTCATTCAAGGCTAAAACCCCTCTCTAGGGGAAAACCAAGTCAAACTGTAGAATTTCCTGCAAATTCTCTACAAATCTACCTCTGAGATTTATGTAGAAAATCTAACTATAGATTAACTAGATAATGCAATATACCAAAGAAAAATACTATAATCTACCTCTACTATCAAACTTGCGGAAGCTTAAAGATCGAGTTGAATCAAAGCTGAACACATATAATTATAAGAAGAAGAATCAATACACATGAAACACATAAAATACTCAGGGGAAAGCCTCAGCTAAAAACCCCACTCTCTGTATTATCATACAAGGTGGAAATACATCAGAATTATACAAAGCCTTAGCTCTCACAGCTAGCCAACTCTCGGTACAATCCTTATGGATGCTCACAAGAAATCAAAGCTTCTCACAAGCCTTCTTCTCTACCCTCCAAGCTCCTATTTCCTTGTGTAGTTTCTCCTGGGTGATCCTCTTGTTACCAAGTGAAAGACTAATCTCTCACACTGATCCTACACCCTGTTAGAACTACGCAATCCTCAAGGAACCTTGCCTTGACCGCATGCATGAGTTTCATTTATAGGAGAAAACATGCAACTGATAGTACATTTTCCTTGACATTTACCTCAACTGGGTCTTTCTCGGAATAGACATACATGAGTTTCTGATGAGGGAATCTTCAGTTATCTAGAGTACACTGGTTGAGTGCATGCATGCATCAACTGACTGATAACTCACAATTAGTTCCTCAAGCAGTTTGGAACTAATTTAACTAGACTTAACTCAGAAAACTGAGTTAACTATTACAACTCAAATATAACTCAATCTTTATCTCCTTAATTAAGGGATAATCTCTTTAATTTAAGGGATAACTCTTACATGACTGTAGAAAGACTTCTAACTTGAATTTCTCCAACTAATTAATCCATAATGGATTAATTAATTATTTCCAAGCAGCTGGTGAGACCAAATTCGATTTTAATTCATAATTTTAATTCAAGGACAAATTAAAATTGGAATTTTTGGATTATATTTTTATCATTTCTTGTTTCTATTTTCAACACAAACTCTTCCACTAATCAAATTGATATAGAACAAGACCTCATAGCTAACCAAAAGAGATTCCTACTCCGCCAATTCAACCTTCCAATATGATCTGGAAAACTTTAGTAGTCTCTTCTTTTACAGCAGCTATAGCCTAGCAACAACCCATAATTTCAACCCCCAGCTACTCCAAATTTTTAGCCCAACAATAATGTAGAATTTTGACCCCAGCTACTTCAGAATTTCTAGCCCAACAACAATGTAGAATTTTGACCCCAGCTACTTCAGAATTTCATCCCAGCAAAAATCCAACAACTTCACACATGTGAGACAAGGAGAGAGAAAATTTGACTTCCTTTTGCTTGGAAAATCCTTCCTTCTTATTTGCTAGGGTTTTCTTCCTCTTCCTTGAACTTGGCACCCTTTTTCAGCCTCTGGCAACTACAGATCGAACTTGTGGTTGATGTACTCCAAATGAGTCAAGTTGTTACCCATTTATAGTGGTTTTTTCCTCCCTAATTAGGCTAACTTGTCCAGGTTGAGGCCAACTTGGTGGAGGAGTCCTAAAAGACCTCATTTACATTGAAATAAATTTATTTCTTGACATATGACGCCCAAGAAGGGTTTTTTACATAATGATAAATACAATGACTCTTGACACAAACCCTAGAAGCCTACAATAGAGTCTTTAACCTAAAAACCATTGACCCAAGCATGAAAGCCATGCTTTAATAAGTCAATTTCTTTTATAATAAAATTTTCTTTTTCTGTTTTTTAACAAATACATTTTAAAGACAATTATGAAGATCGATACTAGCTACATTTTTCAACACTCCTTCTTAACTAGGGAGGTATTCATAGTTACATATATACAGAGGTACATGGAAGATCTCAAAGTGACATACTCTATGAAGAGTTCACAGCACATGCAGTGTTACAGATTAGATAGATGACCAAAGTACTCTAATCGGGTGGGACTAAGGTGTATTCCAAGCTTCAGCCTTTATAGGTATCATCAAAATTCCACTCTAACACCAGCCCAGGGATCTAGGTACATATCCAAGGTCAGAGCTCTATGATCAATGCCACCCTCCCTACTTCAGGAACTAGACATCAACACATAGATCGTCCATATGTCCTCCCAAGCATCTTGTTTCCATGAGGTGCTTCATCTCTCATTATCAACCAAGTCAAATATATATCCATCACTCCAAGCATGCTTCAAATGTTCAATATTTTTACGGAGACATCCTACACAATCACAACCTCAATCAATAATAAACCTTTAAATGTATACAAGAAAACACAAACCTTTGGGGTCCTCAATCATTTTGATGCTACTTATATCATCAAGTTATCCAAATACAACTTGTCGGAAGCTTTCTTCTTCTTTTACTTCTTTAGTAGAACCAAACACATCCTCATTACTTCTCAAATATTTTGTTAGAAAATCCATCTGTAGTACTTCCATTCATTTTTTCTTCAAGGTATTTACTATAACATAATATGTCCTCCCTCTTAACTGGGGAGATATACCTTTCTTCTATCCAAGCTCCCTCTCAACTTAGGGAGAAACTACAACCTTTCAAGGCTTCATTCGTTCTCATGACATCAAGGCCATCTTGATCATCATCATCATGGTCATCATTATAATCGTCTTCAATTACGAACATCTTCAACATATTGAAAATCATGTACCTGTAAAACTTTAATAGCAGGTACAACCAAATACAAATATATAGAAGTATGAATTTAACTACATCAAAATTACAATCAAAACATTCAAACTTTAGACATCAAATACCTAAACCTAGTTAGGTTCATAATCAATAAAGGTTACATCCTTTTATATTCTATACTTTAACAACTTGATAGGTTTTTGTCATAAACCCTAGACTCCATCTTTGAGACACAAAGCCTTAGATATCAACAATAACAATCCAATCATAGTACTATACATCTAAGGTTTAAACGATATGCTTTTAGAATTACATGACAGACTCTACTAGGGTTTGTTGCAAACTTTAGATTTTATTAACTATCAAGATAACATACTTACATATACATGTCTATTATGCACTAACATTTCACATCAATATCTACTAGGAAAACCCAAGATACAACTATCAATATAACAAAGTTAGATATACAACAATTTTGACCAGACTAGCGTTTCAATCATGCGAAAGAATATACACCCAAGATTTATTTCTTAGCATCTTACTATAACTATTGCAAGGGTTTTGTTCATAAACTTTAATTCACCAAACCCTAAAAAGCCAGGGTTTCATCATACAAGATAGACATTAACAACAAACCCTAAAGGACTAGGGTTTTTACCATAACATTATCAAAACCCTAAATTTCAAAAGATTAGGATTTCATTATATGTTCTAGAGTTTATCAACAACCCCTAAGTAGACTAAGGTTTTATTATTTAACATTGGCATACCCATAGCATCAAGAGGCTAGGGTTTTACAATGAACCCTAAGAGTTAGGGTTTCAAAAAATGATCAAGTGACAAAATACATTATAACAACTGTAGATTCAATCTAATAATAAATCACCTTAACAAGAATCTTTATGATTCAAAACCATAGGCATAAAGATGTTAGTAATCTAAAGTAAATTTCAAAAGAAGAATGAGCATACTTTATGTATGAAGAGAAACTTGTAACAAAATTTGTAGTCTAAAACATACCTTAAGTTGTTCTTTAACAAACCTTGTAGGACTTTAGTTCCTGAAGGGCTTCCTTTGCAAATATACTTCTTTCATGATTCATGTCTTTCTTTTGAAGTCTCCTCCATAACTTTTGTGCATTTTGTAAGATTTCCAAACCAAGGAAGATATAAGGAAAGGTTATTAGTATAATACAAACAAATCTCGAAGTGAGGAGGAAACCAAGCATGAAAGATAAAACAAAGAACAATATACTTATCTTTTGGTAAAATGGTGAAGGCTCCCTATTAATCCAGTCTTTCTAAGGGGTACCTACAACTTATCAAAACAACTTAAAATATTCCAACAATATATATTGAATCTATGAACTATGAAAATCAAAACATAAAAGAAAACATTGCAAAACTTAAAGTAGGATATGCAAGGGATAGTATCCGTAAGAGTCTCTAGAAAATAAGTCTTTGACTTTGAATTCTTTTGTCTTGTTCTTCTTTGGTGGAGCTTCATCAACAAAATTCACATGTTCTCTTTCTCTCTTCTTATTCCTTGGATTTTCAGGACAATGACTTTTGTAATGACCCATCTTATGACAATTGTAGCATTAAATCTTGGATAGGTCAACTTTCTTCCTAGGTCCTTTAAACTTCTTGAATACACTCCTCTTCTTATGTTGGGTAGTGTATGCATTTGAAATGTTGTCTTCTTCATCCTCCTTTTTATTTACTAATGATATGTGGAATTCTTCTTGATTGAATGCATTCCACATTTTTTCAAAGGTAGGTGTGTCTTTCCAACTGCTAATTCCTTATGCAAATTAGCTCCATGAATTTGGTAGACCTAGTATTGCAACAATCATTCTCTGGTACAATTTCATCTATAGCTTGGAGTTCATCTCTTATTCTAGATATTCTTACAAAATATGATGACACGGTATCATATTTTGTCATTTTTATTGTCTTCAGTTCATTCTTGAGGCTAGTTATTTGATCAATGCTCTTGATGATAAATAACTTGGAGAGGGATTCATACATTTCCTGAGAAGAATATATATTGGATGTGCATGAGATTAGATTGTCCTTCACTCCATCTACTAGTATATTCATGGCCAAGGTGTCGATTTCCCTAAATTTCTCATTTCCTACATCATTTGTAGGTTTATTAACTTTTCCTTGAACAAGATCCAAAACTTTATGCTTAGAGAGAATAAGATCTATCCTCTTTTTCCATGCCCTGTAGTTGGAGGCTCCTTCTAGCTTGTTTCTGTCTTCATTGAGGTTGACATAGTTTCTATAGATAATATGCCTCTCTTCTTATATGATCCTTTCCTTAATGGTCTTATTTTGTTCCTTCCTCCTTAACCCTTCTTTCAATTGACCTTAAAGCTACCTTTTTCCTTCCTTCTTCACCTTAGCTTTGATACCATGTTAGAAAATCAGAAAGGCAGAAAGATTTTCTTATGTTGATAATTACTTGTGTTATTCTTATATTCATATTATCTTCTTTATGTTCTTATTTTATCTTATTTTCATCAAGCAATCATCAATTCAAAACATGAAGATCAATGACACCATATGTAAGCACTCAGCCAAGGCTGAAACCCCTCTCTAGGTGAAAACCCAGTCAAACTCTTTCACTAATCAAATTGAGATAGACAAAGACCTTAGACTTCACCAAAATACATTCCTTATCCACCAAGTCAATATTCCAATATGATTCAGTAAACTTTAGTAGTCTCTTCTTTTCCAACAGCTACAACCCAAAATTTCGATCCCCAGCTACTCCAAAATTTTGTCCCAGTAAAAATCCAAAATTTCGACCCCAAGTACTTCAAAATTTCAAACCAGCAACTCCACATGTGTGATACAAGGAGAGAGAAAATTTGACTTCATTTTTCTTGACAAAGCCTTCCTTATTCTTCACTAGGGTTTTCATCCTCTTCCTTGAACTTCGCACACTTTTCCTGGCTCCAGCAACCACAAATTGAACTTGTGGTTGAGGTAATTCAAATGAGTCGATTTGTTTCCCTTTTATATTGGTTTTTGCCTCCCTAATTAGGCCGACTTGTCTAGGTTGAGGCTAACTTGGTGGAGGAGGCCTAAAAGACCTAATTTACATTAAAATAAATTTATTTCTTGACAGATGAAGCCCAAAAAGGGTATTTTACATAATGACAAAGACAATGACTCTTGACACAAACCCTAGAAGCCTACAATGGAGACTTTGACATAAAAACCATTGACCCAAGCATGAAACCCATGCTTTAATAAGTCAATTCATTTTATAATAAAAAATATTTTTTCTTTCTTCTAATAAATACATTTTAAATAAAATTATGAAGACCAATACTAGCTACATTTTTCAAACATCTAGATGATAAATGACATATTTCTTTACATTTGCAACTAAACAACAACTTACATGTAGATCGCTCCTCGGTGTCTTCTTCATTTCTAGAGTGATGAGTAGTAGCTTACACAATAGAGGGACAATCTTAGACCTTCTAAGATACTTTCATCTTATTGTTCCTTCTTTTCCTCACTTTATCTCCAGCAGTAGGACTTCTTGTAAGAAAATATTTTTTTAAGATTTGATTCACTACACAAGTAGCAAGATCTACTATCTTCTCTAGTATCTCTTGACTTTCCACATACATATAGTGCAAATTGTCGGACATTTCTTTGGCAGTCTCATAGTTTATTATCTTATCAAAATATGAATCTGATAGACCTTTCAAGATAATATTCTTGGCCTCTACATTATATTCATTCTTCATTCAACTCTCTACATCCATCCATACATCTACACCATAAGCCTTTAAATAGAAATCCATCCTTACCTTTCAGAGTAAATATTTCGAGTTATTCAAGAATGGTAGTCCCTCTGGGGTATGCCAATCCAGATAAGAAATCCCCTCTTGTGATATGCTTTCTGAAGTGGATTGTGCTACAACTAAATGCACTTCTCCATCCACAATCAAGAATAGATTGTCTTTGTTGGCATCAACAACATCTAATGCATTTCTTAGGCATTCACAATCTTTGATATTATTTATTTTCTTCTTAAATTACTTGTTCTTATTCTTCCTTCTATTGGTCATATTTCCTTGGATCTACCTTTCAGTGGTTAAGATGTTTCTGAAGGAACTTGCTCTGATACCAATTGTCAGAAATAATATTAATACTAAGAGGGGGGTGAATCAGTATTAAGGTTGATTTAAAGAATTATCACCAGATTTAAATCCTCATACATTCAACAGCATATCATGTATCCAACAACATAAATCAACACATAAACCATACAACAAGACCATAAACAACATATACATGTGAACACAGAGTTTATATGGAAACCCATAAGGCGAGAAAACCACCATCCTACTTCTTCTTATTCTTCAATATTTGCTTACATATGTTCACTGGAACCAACCAATAGGAAGGACTTACTACCTTTGTAATGTTTTGTTGACACCCACCAAAAGAAGTACCCGCTTGCAGGAGCACCAACCCCTAATTTTTTTGTTGGCACCAACCAACATGAAACACCAACTCCATTCTGATTTTTGCTAGCACCCACTCCCTCTTTGGTAAACATATGGTCAACTTACAAGAAGCACCAACTCCTTTATTTTTCATGCACCACCTACAGGAGGCACCAACCCCCAAGTTATTCTTCATATACCCACTTAAATGGAAGCGTTGACTTCCTAGTTTGCAGGGACCAACCTGCTGAACCTGCAAACCATTATTTCATACAGTTTCAAACTAGACCCATAGATGTTCTATTCATAAAAATCTTGTTTCTCTCTGCTACATCTCTCACTTAGCTTAATTTCAACTCTTCAACTCAAAAATATCCATCTCTGCCTTTGTTTCTACTCTACAACTCTTCTATTCTTCTAACATTCAGATCTAAAAACAACCTATATTAGTATTCCACCTATTGTTCTCCTTAGCAGTGAACGCTCATGCTCTCTATAGCAATATTCTCACTTGGTTGGCATGCTCTTCAACCTATGCTACAACAGTTTAGCCTTCGTTTCTCCACTAGCTCACACAGCCTTTCTCAGCAACATTCTCTCATAATCTTGGCCTACTCATGCATACTTATATTGTAATGACTCTCAACTCATACACAAATGCTTGGCCCTCTTGACTCTTATTTTTTTGAGCTCTCAAACGGTTGGGCTTCTCAGTCTCTTAATCTTCAATATACTGACCAACTCATTTTTTAAACAAATAGATGCCTTTTATAATTTTTTTGCTCCAAATACCATGGGCATCAACCATAATTGTACCTATCATAAACTTGTTGTTAAACCAAATCAACAAGCTAAGTCATCATAACCATAAAATCCCTTTGACTGGCTCTTTAACGCCAAATTTTAATTATGCCACACCATGTTATTATTTATAACTTCTCCACGTGACTTATTATAGAGCTAGTACAAAATCACTATCACCCATCACTTTCTCAACAGGTTGTTATCAGTCAAATCGGATCCACAATCTCGCAGTCCATCTTTGTCCAACTGTGCAATTTTTCCTCTTATTTCCATAACAAAATTTGGCGCCAACTCTGATTTTCTTTTTTAATTGATATAGCACTAGAATACTAAGTTCAAAATTTAGAATCTATGATTTTCTCTATAGTTTTAACTCCACTTATGACTTCAGTGATATGCCAAATATGGTGTAATGCACCAAATTTTGGCATACAATGCCAAAACACAATCAAACAGTCAATTCATGCTTGTCATGGGCTAAATCAATATTGTAGAGCAGCTATTGCAATAAACTGCGTGAAGGCCCTATATGCCTCAAAGCTCGGCTCCATCACAATGACTTAACGCATGGGCAACACTTATCCATAAGCCAGAACACGCCTTTTGTATCAGGGGCTAAAGGCCCAAACTCAAGACTATAGACCAATTAATTCCTCGTCTCCCAATCACTATGCACCCAAATCTTTTGTATCATGGGCTTAAACACTCGTACAATAATCGAGACTAGAATGGTGCACGCTTATTATATGCCCAACGAAATGTATATATCCCAATGGCCCGAAGGCCAAAATTACTTATATAATAAGCTCGGTCATATGACCTTTGTTTAACACATAGAAATGTTGCAAGCACAACCCTAGTGTTATTTCCAATGGCTAGATAGAATGTTAGATGTCATCAATATTCTTGTTCTGTGCTTTGTTAACCTCATGCATGTCTAGTGTTGCACCTTTCTTTCTACCTTTATGGCGAGATGTTAAACTTTACATCTATTGACAATGAATTTTTTGTCTCTCACTCTATAAACCTTGGCCCTGTCACTCTAAAACCTCTGAGATATCCTTTAGCTCTGCAAGATGATGTCATCCTTGTGTCACATGACTACCATGTGTCACTAAAAAAGCGGTGCCACATGGCCCACTTGGCCACCTAAAAATGCTAAATTTGCATGCCACATGTCCTCCATTAGACTTCTACATCATCTATTGATATCATCATGCCATCTCATATGCCACTTATGCACCACATCACCTCAATCAAAGAATAAGGTCATGCCATGTGGCCTTCACCGATTCTTTTTCCATGTCATACGTATAGAAGAAGGGGGTTTGAGGACACATGTTTTTCGCCATAATCCTTTCTTAAATTGAAAGAGGGTCGGTGCGAGATTTTAACGTTAAATTCATGCGTCGTGAATAAACTTGTCTCTCAGTCTGTTATCCCTCACCCCGCTCCATAACCTCCCCATGCTCCAACATGTCATGCCTTGATCCTTCTCAGGGCAAGACTTGAATATTAACGTCAACTACTGGGAATAATGCCTGTCTCTCAAGTTTGTCACCTTGCAGCGCTCATAATCATGACTTAACACTAGCCTCCAGTCTCGAGGCAGGACATGAGTAAACACAACACTTAACAGGAGAAGGTTTTGTCTCTCGGTCTCTGTCTCTCGGGACCATGAGGTTGTAAACATAATATATTGATAGGAAAAGGATGGGGTGAGGTGAATTTACATTATGTTGTGATTTGTGTCATCCCTCTTAATCTTGGAAATTTCGTTAACAAGCGTTGTTCCACATGAGCTTGGAAATTTAGTGAACAAAGGAATTTGTTAACAAACACAAGGTCATGTGGAACCTGAGGCCCAAAACTTTACGTAAACTTCAAATCGTAATAACTTTTGATTCCCTTGGAATTTTTTAGGTTGTCATATACCATTCAAAAGATCATTCTGAGTTGGTATCTTGAGGGGAAAATGTCTTCATCAATTCTCAATTGTAGGTTGTGTCAACAATGTACATACTGACAATCATCTTATCCATTCACTGAGTTTAACATCAATTCCAACACAACAATGCCAACATGGAACCACTCTAAGCATAAGGAAAATAGGTTGGCAACTAAGACCACTCATCGCAATGGCTCCTTCAGGAAAGGTAAGGACACCACACGAATATGATGGTACAAAAAAAGTTCTCACAATGCACACCAAACCAAAACTAAAATACATATGTGCAAGGTGCAAGAACACCGAGATATTTACCTTTTTCTGAATCAAGGAGAATAGAGGCATCAAGAGGCGTAATCTCCCTAGGATTGTCAAGTGAATTTGTGACCTCCAAGATGAATTTCCGAGGAGGAGACCTGTCATTGAGGGAATCACATGTAATAGGCGAGTGACAACTCGTGTGGAAAAGGAATCATGATAATATTCCATATTGTGATCGAGTTTCTAACTAGTGTCAAACGGTGTTTGACATGAATGTTGGAGAACGTAACTAAGTTCGGTCTTCATAATTGTATCAAAATGTATTTTATGTAAAAAGCAAAAAAGAATAAAAAGAAAAATTTTATATTCAAGCATGGGTTTCATGCTCAAGAAATTATTATTTTATTAATTAAGCATGTTCTTCATGCTTCTAGGATTTGATGAGTCAAAGAGTCAAAGAGTCAAAGTCTTATTTGGACGTGTTGTAAAGAAAAAGGAAAAAGAATTTTTTTATATGTATTTTGGGTAAATTTCCCTCTAGAAGTCAAGTCATCCCTGCGTTTCATGTAGGCTCTACCCCAAAGGACATGTCTATTGGCACCCTCTGGACAGTATAAATAGGTGAGTTGGAGCTCATTTTGGAAACACAATTTGGAGCATGGATCTGAAATTTTGCAGAGAAATAGGAGGGCCGAAATCTGAAATTGAAGGAGGAGCTTTCTTGAAGTCTGATCTATGGAAATTTTGCCTTGATGTATCTCTTGTTAAAGATATGATGTTGCATATATTGTTGGTATCTTGTTGTTGATGGATTTGCATAACAAAAGGAGGGTTTGACTTAGCTTCTAGAGGGTTGAATGGTCTTGGATATCTCATTCTGATCTGATTTTATAAGAAGAGATTTTTTTCAGTTTTCTCCTTGGAGGGGTTTTGCGCTGGATTGGAGGCTATATCTTGTGTCCTTTGTGTTATTGTGATTTTCATGTTCTTACATTTGATAATTTCTTGATGAAAGAAGAAAAACATAATAAGAAAATTTCAATAAATTCACAAGTAATTATCAAGAAAATGAGAAAATGAATTTAATGTGCAAGCCTCCCATTTCTCCAACATGGTACCAGAGCTAAGGTTGAAGGATGTTTGTTCAAAGATCACATTATGTTGGCATCATACCTAAAGTTTGAAGAATAAGGAGGTCTGAAGCTTACTCTCTGAATTCCGAGGAATGGTAACACTTCAACCCCGTGGTGATTCGATCTGCTCATTACCTGAAAAGGACAAAAATTCTATGAAGCCAAGGCTGAGATAATCAAGGACTCATATTAAATGGCACACTATGTAAAATTATGTACCTGTAGCTCGTTCAAAAATTTGGTGGCTTCTGGATTGGACAAAATTCAGAGCACATTGTTGTAGCTCGCAATGGTTCATTCTATACACCAATGGCTTTCACTTATGGATCATGTTTCTATACTTTGTGCTCACATATCTTCGGTGGTCACTCGTTAAGTTTGGCATCATGAAATGGAATCACTATACAATTGGCTTGCTCGTAAGGATCATATATGAATTATAGTAGTTTGAATCTATTCTACTGTGACTCGAATCAAATTTTTTTATGGTTCGATCGACTCTTAGAGCTACATCTCTGTGGAAGTTGTGATCGCATGTATAAGTGGCTCATTACAACATGATTCGTTACAATGACATATCACAGTGGCCCGAGGGTTCTGTATCACTTAATTTACACAACAGTGGCATTGCTTGATACATAATCTAGATGGCTCCTACAATAACATGCACTTGTCAATGGTGGCACAAATTAGTCTATGGTAACTTATTTATAATGGTTCGCGACACACTCTCTCTTGCATGGCAAAGTTACAGTGGCTTGGGATCGTATGGTACATAACGATAACTTGTAGCTCGTGGCTCTCTTTTCATATAATGGCTCAAAGGTACATACAGCATAACGACATCGCTACAGTGAGATAGTACCTTAACGTATGGTTAGTGAAACTACAATTTGTATAACATTAACCGTGAAGTTTTGATAACGACAGTAATGACTTGGCGGTTGACATAGATATAGCGACTGTGTAACGCCGACCCACTGGTGTAGCCTATCTATGCACTATAGATAGCTTTATAGTTGCTATTGAATCTATGTTGGTCATGGCTAGCTTCATGATCTAAGACTCGCATTTGAAGCTCACATTTATCAACAATGCATTATACGTAAGTCTGGGACCCTTAATTTGATCAATCTAAAAGCGTGAACTTCACAGTGATTTGAAAACAGTGAATGTGTTGACAGTTATTGATAAGAAGACTGTGATCTTGATTGGCAACAACAGTGATCTTGGTTTATATGATTATGAAGAGTTATGATGACCATGACCTCTATGACATACCTATGACCTTGTTTAAAATCATGATCCAAAGGCATGACTGTAACCTATATGGCAGCGACCGAATGGCCCTAGTAATAATGTATGGATTGACAATTATTGACAATGACAGTAAATGGAAAGCCGTGTGGATCGTCTCCAAGAAGTGTGATGACCTGGTTCAAGAAAGGATGATATCTATGAAATCAACCTAGAGCTCTGAAGGATAATCGATGTGCAGATGATTGAAGGTTTTAAAAACAGGCTCTGTAAATGGAATGGTTTATCTTTGAAGAAGTTTTGGACAAAGCTAAATGAAGCACCTGTGTTGAAGATGAACACTTATGGAACAAGTGTTGACAAGGACCAAGATCTTGCAAAGAAGATAAAGTGGCAAAGCATGTTTTTGAAGAGGGCATGAAGGGCAGAATGTTTTGGGAACCAAATGAAGTTTAAATGCCTCTTTAATGCAACTCCCGGTAATCATGGAAGACATATATATGTAGTCTCTGCATATGAGGTATGTCTATACTATGGTTAGGGTTTTATAGTTAGCTTGTAAGGTTCTGCAATTCCTTTGTGATAGGTCTTGATGACTATGAAGTTGCTAGGGTTTGTAGGACATGTAAATTTATGAAGTCGTGAAAACCCTTGTTATTTAGGGTTTTTGAACCCTAGACTGAACTAACCCTAATCCTAACTATTTGTTCCCTCTAAAGAATCCCTAGCTCTTGGGTAAAGATATCTAGGGCTTGCAGCGCTAAAACCCTAGTCTTGGAGAAAGATAATCTTGGGAATGTGTTAAAACCATAGAAAGGGTTGAATGGAATAAACCCTAGGGCTTGAAAGTCAAAACCCTATGGCTAATTTTCTCGCTTAAAGTAAAAACCCTAATAACGGCCTACAAAACACTTTTAAGAAATCATAGAAACCCTATATTGATTGGATTAACATTGTGCTCTTGTATTTTTATATATTTCTTGGTTGTACTTGCTAACAAGAATTGCAGGCACATAATGAAGGTTATCAAAATTATGAAACCAAGATGAGAAGGGAGGAAAATCAAGACTCATGCTTGATGATGACTCCTTGATAATCATGAGCATAATGGAAAGAGGTGGTTATAAGAAGCCAGATGATATTGAATCTTCCAACTAATAATTTCATTCTAGGAACACATTGATCATTGAAATTTGAAGTTGAACCTTGTTGCAATATGGAGAATGATCAACTTCAGAGGGAGCAAGTAGCATAATTTGACATGACACTCTGACTAGAGGACATTGTGATTTGGCAACTTTGATATTGATGATCTGCTTGGAATATGACTTGGCTCCCTCGTACGACATATTACAAAATGATGTGAAGAGGTTGGAAGGAGAATTTGCTTGATGATGTTGTATCTACAACTGCATGGTTTGATCATGGAACACATGGATTGTGTGGATGGAACTTTTGATGGCTTGGACAAGCATGAGAACAAAATTGATATTGGAAAGTTGATAGGACTCTTTGAAGAGTATGAGGCAGAACTCTATAGAAGACATGTGCTAGCAATTGTGAGGAAGTTTTGGCTCCTTGAAGAAGACTAATGAACTGGTTGATGATAAACTAAGATCTAGAAAGATCGAAGTCTAATATGTTATGACACTGCGAGGAGTCAAAAACCCGTATCATTAAGAAAGAGTGTAAAATAATTTGGCTTCATAAAATAATTGAAAGATCGGAGCCTATGCATGGTGTAACGTGAGAAAGAAGCCATGTAGCTACAATTATATCTCCACGGAAGAACAAGTAGTTGATGTTTTATGAGACCAACGAAAATGATTTTTCCCTAATTGAAAGGGAGTAAGAAATTCCTTAATGTTTGAGGAGGAGTAATGATCTATTCATTGATGATGGACATTGCATTTGTATTCTCTTATTCCTGTCATGCACTAGGAAAGGACTAGCAGTCGTACGTCTAGTGAGGATTGGATAAGCATCTGAGCCTAATACCCCTTAAGGATTGGAATCCAAGATATGTAGCAGTCTTGTGGACCGATACACTTTGAGGATTGGACAAGGTATCCAAGATAAGAGTGGTTGAAGAAGATTGATATTCTTTGAGGATTGGGAATCCAAGATAAGAATAGTCCTAGGACATAACCGTTGAACATCCAGATGGGGTATGTGCCTTGAGAGGTAGTGTGGTGTCTCATGTAAAGCCTCTTATCATTTTGCTCTGATCTGGTGGAGAGATAGAACATGTTAGTCAAGGCCTTGTTATGTGGACAACATTGGTTATGGTGTTGATGCTTAAAGATGGCTTATCAATCTAACTCTTCTTATGAGAATATTTCAATTTGAGAGTATCCTTGTATTGGGTGTACAATTATAAATACCTCCCTAGTTCAGAGGAATTGTTGGAGAATGTAACTAAGTTTGGTCTTCATAATTGTATCAAAATGTATTTTATGTAAAAATATATATATATATATATATATATATAATATATTATATATATTAATATATATATATATAATATATATATATATATATATCAAGCATGGGTTTCATGCTCAAGAAATTAGTATTTTATTAGTTAAATGTGTTCTTCATGCCTCTAGGATTTGATGAGTCAAAGAGTCAAAGTCTTATCTGGACATGTTGTAAAGAAAAAGGAAAAAAAAATAATATTTATTTTGGGTAAAATTTCCTCTAAAAGTCAAGTCGACCTTGCCTGTCATGTAGGCTCTACCCCAAAGGACATCTCTATTCGCACCCTTTGGGCAGTTGAATATAAGGTGAGTTGGAGCTCATTTTGGATACATAATTTGGATCATATGATCTGAAATTTCAAAGAGAAGGAGGAGGGACGAAATCTGAAATTGGAGGAGGGGATTTCTTGAAGTTTGTTCTATGGAAATTTTGCCTTGATGTATCTCTTGTTAAAGATAACGTCGCACATGTTGTTGATCTCTTGTTGTTGATAGATTTGCAGAACAAAAGAAGTGTTTGACTTGGCTTCTAAAGGGTTTGAATGGTCTTGGATATCTCATTCTGGTTTGATTCTATAAGAATAGAATTTTTCGGGTTTTCCCCTTGGAGGGGTTTTTCCCTAGCTTAGAGCCTATATCTTGTGTTCTTTGTGTTATTGTCATCTTCATTTTTTTACATTTGGCAATTGCTTGATGAAAGAAATAAAACATAATAAGAAAATTCTAATAAATTCGCAAGTAATTATCAAGAAAAGGAGAAATTGAATTTAGTGTGCAAACCTCCCATTTCACCAACAACGTCTACTGAAGAGGCAAACTCTTCTACTAAAGGTGGCATATTCTCACCATAAAGGCCTACTTT
Organism: Pinus taeda; assembly: GCA_000404065.3. Lineage (NCBI taxonomy): Eukaryota > Viridiplantae > Streptophyta > Pinopsida > Pinales > Pinaceae > Pinus > Pinus taeda. The sequence continues at coordinate 55,894 of APFE031290386.1, forward strand.
CAAAGGAGAAAGCACCAGCACTCTCATAAGACGTAGGGCTATCTCCAATGAATGGCACATAATTCTCTCTAGTAGTATCCTTGGTCGATGGTATGTAGTAATCTAATTGATTGGTCGTGACAATCTTGTCATCATGAGGGAAGCGAAACACACGAAACACTAAAGACACGACAACAAACATGGAATATAGCCAACTATGCCCAAGGAGAAAATTATATTCTAATGGAGCACCAACAACTTCAACATCAACAGTCACAGTTTTGTCCCCTAGCTCTAATGGAAAATGAAGTAAAATTACCTTTAGGCACAAAGGTGTGTCCATCAAAGGCTTGAAGAGTTGAGGTTGACTTGACGAGTGTTGGAGAACCAATAGTATTCCAGCATGATGCAAGCATAACACAAGTAAAAGACCCTTCATCCACAAAAGTGCGTTACTTATCTCAATTAAAAATGTGCACAGAGATTTGAAAAGAAACCTCATGAGTGAGTCTAAAAAGAGGGGCATCAATTTCAAATGTGATCAAACTCGGCTTTGAGGGATCCACCCCTCCTATAGTGGTCAACAAATCTTTGTGTTGCGTAGAACAACTTTATAAAACCTCCAAAGCAAACATGGCACAAGGTGCTTGGGCTAAATCCTCGACAATACTGTAATGTTGGGCAATCCATGCATTAGAATTGTGTCGACTTATGGAGAACACCCTTAGGTGGGAATATATTGGTTCCAAGGGCTTATCTAATGTGAGAGGTACAGTGGATACAACAAGGTTTTTCAAGTTCTTAGAAGCATAACTTGACTCAGGAGTGTTGTAAGACTTTGCTCTTGTGGACAAGTTACCATGTTTGTTACATGAGAACAAGTGCATTGCTTCCAAAATTAAAATCATGTTACCCCTCATGGGCCCCAGTTGGAGGTGGAAGAGGTTGCATAACCATTTTTTGTTATGGTTGGGCAAGGAACGAATGATTCAAAACGGCCAATTGTTTGGTGGTTATCAATGGTGCAAGAAGATGGTGGACTTCAACCATACATGGGCACTCATAAGTCAAATGATATCCTTGACAAATCTTACAAAAAAAATTTAACCTTACAGCATCGCTAATTTGTGCGCTCACCCTTGTTGGGTTGATTTTGAGTAGTTTTCTGAGCAAGTTTAGGATTATTCTTTTGTTTATTCTTTTTCTTTTTACCGCCAGGTCTCTAAGGATTCTTAGGTGTTGTGGACTTCACCATGAGAACCTTGACGAACTACTCAAAACTTTGCTTGTTGAAAACCAAATGCATTTTTCTAGGGCTTGGAATGTGACAAACATTTGCCCTAACTGAGAAATTAGCTAGCTCACAATATCAAAAGAAACTAAACCAATGACACCATTAGAGTGTGGTCCCAACTTGGGTCATTGTGGATAAATTGAATGTCGAGGAGCATTAGAAATAATATCATACAATGTGCTCGACTAAGAATAAATCAAATCAAAATGATGAGCACATAGGATTGCTTGCTCCTAAGTACCCACTCCAACCATAGCAATATCCTTGGTAATAGGTGGCAATAGGGATAGAGTAAACCAATGTTTGAACACCTCTTCAAGAAGTCTAATTTGTACTAACCTATTGTGTCTTCTCCACTCGTGAATATGATCAAAGATGTAAAGTTATCTTGTTTGAAAGTAAACAAAAGGTTAGTCTCAAGATCATGTCGTGAAGGTAATTGAAAGTGATTCAAGAAGGTATGACCCAAGGAAGAAAAGTCATTATAAGATGCCATATCAAGTTCGATATACCATTTAGCGGCATCTTTGATTAGGGTTCGTTGTAAAAGTCTCAACCTTAAATAATCATACACCAAAGAATTAGAGGAACACCATATATGGTAGGTAGCAATGTGTGTGGAAAGGTTTTCCCCTGACTTCCCTTAAAATTTCGGAATATCACAAGGAAGTTTAACAAGCACGGTTGGCCACCTAGATTTCTGGAAAAAGTTGCATTATTGTCCCTAGGTAAAATAGCCACTCTAAAGGAAAAGGAACCTCCAAAGAAAGGCATCCCACCTAACATAGAATTATTCCAAGGTTGACAAGTATTGTCAAAAACATTATTGCCCCTAGCCTGACCGGAAGCAATTGTTGATCCCACCCCACCCCGCATGTTCCCTGAAGTAGATATTTTTGTGCTAATTAAAGTGACCATAGGTATAGACAAGGTAGGAGTAAATACAGGTTGACTAGGGTTTGCCCCCATTCCAAACACAAAGGTGGACGAAGGCATAAACATAGATAAATTTGGTGAAATTGTCGGGGTCACATAGGTGACTGATGGAACGCCCTAGGGAGATGATAGAGGTGATGTAGGAGGAATGGATCCCGACACAATAAGTGGTGGTAATGATGACATGGCAACAAAAACTATCAATGTAGAGGGTAAAGAGGGACCCATCTCCCCCATAGTAGTAGTAGCATTCTCCCCAGGAATATGATGAAAAAACAAAGAAAATGGTTCACTACCGTAAAGTCTCAGTTGCACTAAAATAAAACCAAAATGGTCGGTCAAAAGTGGGTTTACGTGTTTTAATGGGCTCTCGTCAATCACTTCAACAATAACAAAATTTTCCCCTCCCAAAGAAAAGTTATCTCCCCAACCCAAGCATGGTCTAAGCTTTTCATTGTCAAAATGGTCCTACATCTTTGAGGTGGTGGACCTTCCTCTTCTGAAGAAAGGTTTAAAAGTCTACAAGAATGTCACATATTTTGTTCAACCACGATGAATATATTTTATTAATTTTAAATTAATTATGACACCCCAGTGACCAACTAAGACTCAGACAAAATAGCACACCATAGAGAGTATGAGGAGTTAAGCACACAAACCAAGAGAGGAAAAGGGATCTTCCTGCTACTAAAGCTTGGTTTATGAGGCCCAAGTCAACAATGAAGATATAGTTTGGATCATTATAGTAGGGACATACTTAACAATCATTTTAGACCTAGCACAGGTACCCTTACTAGCCATGGGGTACCCCTCGGGATGTCCAAGTGAGTTTAGTTGTCTACCTTGGGTATAGCAAGGATATCACCTCATCGTTATCAATGTAAGACACCTAAGATTATGGCCACTAGAGCTACCATGTACAACAATCGGACCTGGGGAGTAGTCTTCAAAAGGAGCTACACAAAAGAGTGGGAAAACTATGCTTGAAACCATTAGAGAGATGCTCAAAGGGATTCATACTCATCTCAAGTGAATCTCCAAATACATGCAAACCAATGATGCTAAGACCAATGAAGTAGGGTAGATCACTCTATTAGACACCATGTGACATTATGAAGAAAGGTTTAAAAGTCTCAAAGAATGTCGGATATTTTGTTCAACCACAATGAATATATTTTATTAATAAATTAAATTAATTATGACACCCCCATGGCCAACTAAGACTCAGATCAAATAGACACCCTAGAGAGTATGAGGAGTTAAGCACAAAAAATAAGAGATAAAAATGGATCTTCCAGCTACCAAAGCTTAGTTTATGAGGACCCAACTCAACAATGAAGATGTAGTTTGGATAATTACTTTAGAGACCTACTTAACAATCATTTTAGACCTAGCACAAGTACCCTTTCTAGCCGTGGGGTACCCACCAAGATGTCCAAGGGAGTTTAGTTGTCTACATCGAATATAGTAAAGATATCCCCTCATCGTCACCAATGTAAGACACTTAATATTATGGCCACTAGAGCTACTATGTACAACAATCGGACCTGGGAGGGTAGTCTTCAATCGGATCGACACGAAAGAGCGGGAAAACTATACCTGAAACCCCCAGAGAAATGCTCAAAGCGAGTCAAACTCATCTCAAGTGAATCTCCAAATACATGCAAACCAACGTTGCTAAGACCAATGAAGCAGGGTAGATCACTCTATTAGATCCCATGTGACATTGTGATTGACCCCTTGTTAGAAAAATTTCTCAAAAAATATGTCACTACAAATAGATTTTCCCTCCCTACCGCAAAATGTTAGGTTTGTTTTTGTGGTCTTAAAGAGACCTCACTCCCTTATTGCAAGAATCCACTCTAAGCTAATGTTGGTGTGTTACCAATGAAAATGAAAAATATCTAAATGAATTTATTACGCGCTGATTTTATAGTTGTTATTTACTCAAAAGAAAGCAACATGCAACTAATATAGTCTTGTAAAAACTCAAAACACAATCCTAATGCAAACTATATGAAAATGAAAAAATTTCTCTTTTGTTCAATGAACTCTCGTTGCAAAGAAGAAGAGATTTTTTTCATTTTCTAATAAAAAAAACTACCTCAAGACTCAAATTATATTATATATGATATTCATTATACTTATAACACAAACACCCAAAAAGCAATCCAAGAAAACACTCATAAAAGCTTAGAAAAAACGAACAAGAACATCAAGCACTCAAAAGCTCAAATCCAATGTTGTAAATTTACGTCTGCTCGCAACAAGATCAAGCTTGGTGTTCTTTGTTTGCAAAGCCAATTTTGAGCTTTTGAATACTTGGTATTCTTGGTTGGTTTATGTTTGAGCTCTTTTCGAGTGTTTTCTTGTGTTGTTTTTGGATTAGTTTGTGCTATAAATTTCAAAGAGTAGAAACTGAATGTAATGTTCCTATATATGAAATTAAGTGATAAACAAAGCAAGCAGACAATCCAGCAATTAGAAATGTGAAATAAACATCATAAACCCATGAAAACGCTGGAAATAGAGAAGTGTTGGGCCATTTTATTAAATCATCAAGGGAAGATACAACAATGAATGGAATGGTGCCCCTGAGCTTGCCTCCAAGGACAAGCGTGACAAAACCCAGGTAAGCAAATGATGATCTGAAGCTTGCCCAACTACTGCTCTAGAACTTATTTGCACTACCCAAAAACTACCGCGCTGTCTACTGGAACAAAAAGGTTGGTATCACTATTTCCCGTGCTCATAAAATAATAAAACTTTAGCTCATGAATCCTCATCAAGAACCCAACAAAACCCAGGAAAGGTTTGGCCTAGTTCAAACTTCTGAAATTCAACCCCCAAGGAGCCCATCCTCTATAGAAATTAGAAAACTCAACTTGTCTAAATGACACTGGGGAAGCTCTCCAAAACTTCCCCAAATCACTGGGATGAGACCCCTTACGAATTTCCTTCCTTCCCAAATGTGATTTTGGTGTTGTGGCTCTCTCCCTCAAGACCCATGTGTTGCCCAGTCTGGCCCTCTGCGCTGTCCTCCAAGGCTGAGTTTCAAACTGCCTAGTTGTTGCACCCGCCTGCGCCAAAACTCATCCCAATGAAGCTCGGTCCCTAACTGGGTGTTCCCTTCTCTGTTGGACCATAAATACACATTGTTGGCTTGTGGCTAAATGTGTTGGCTATGGATCCTCCCTGGTGCTCCTCTAGGTGCTCTAAAAATGCCTTCCTAGGGTGGCACTCGTAGTCCCCTGAAGGTAAGGTTGAATCTCCCGCTTGAGAGATTCATGGCTAAGTATCCATTTGACTCGGCTAAGCAACTCGTGCAAACAATCAAGTAATTTCAATATGCAAGAATGAATGAATCCCCAAGTGAGGAGCTCTTCCTCCTTATGACTTCGTGGACTTCCCTTTTCCTCATGTGGGCCCCTTCCAACAGCCATACGAATTCCCTCCAAGGCAATTTGAATTCCCAATTAGTCTTCCGATGTGGGGTGGCCCCCACCTTCCACTAGCAAATTAATCTGGCATTCATTTCTCCTAAGTTCCTAAGTCGAAATTGCTTAGGTCCCTTTCTTAACAAAATTTGTACAAAATTGTGGAGAAACAAAACCTGTTACAAATTCATTTGGGAAGGGACATGACTGCCCTCCCCTCCCAAATGTTTCTTGCCCTCAAGCAACTTCAGTGCTGGGTGCTCCAGAATGTGCTCACCCTTCCAAGTGGCATCCTCATCTGGCAGGTTCTTCCAGAACACCAAGAAATCCCTAATGGTCCTACTCCTCAGCTTCCTCTCTCGTCTCTCCAAAATGGTCTTAGGCTCCAAAACCAGATGGTCCTCATCATCCAGTGGGGGCAACTCCACCGTTGTTGTCACCTGTTGTCCCAACACCTTTTTAAGGCATGAGACATGGAATATGTTGTGAATTTTTCTCCCCGGAGGCAGCTCCATCTCGTAGGCCACCTCCCCAACTCACCTGACTACCCTGTATGGTCCATAAAAATGAGGTTGTAGCTTCTCGACCCTCTTCTGTTTCAATGTGGACTGCATGTATGGCTATAACCGGAGGTACACCAAATTCCCCTCCTCGAAATGTCTCTCAGTCTGCTGCCTATCTGCATACATTTTATGTTGGTTCTACGTTGTCACTAAGTTATCCTTGAGAGCCTTGAGGATATCTTGGCTCTCTTGGAACCAAACTTTGGCCTTTGGGGCCCAGGTATCTCGAAAAACAATGTCAACAAAAGATATTGCATCATAACCATACAAGGCACGAAAAGGAGTCATACTGATGGACATGTGATGAGTGGTGTTGTAGCAATACTCGCCCAAATGCAACCACTGAATCCAAGCCCTCTATTGCTCGATCACATAGTTCCTCAAGTACCCCTCCATCCACTTATTAACTCGCTCGGTCTGGCCCTCTGTCTCGGGGTGGTATCTCATGCTAGGGGTGAGCTTCGTACCAACCAACCTGAAGAGCACCTACCAAAAGCCTCCCATGAACCTGTTATC
>APFE031290386.1:78718-121332 GCA_000404065.3 Pinus taeda
AAGGGAAGACAATTGTTCATGAATCATCTCCATCACCTGAACCTTCAGTAGAAGAAGACTCCCAAACCTTGGCTGATAGATTAGCACATCTTCAAGCTGCTGCCCTCTCAAAGAAGAAACAGAAAGAAAAACAGAGTGCCTAGCAAACGAGCACTAGTGTACAAGTGAGAAGAAGCATTAGACTTAAGGGAAAAATGAGTGTGACTAAAGAAAAACAGACACATTTCATTGATTTGGGAGAAGCTACACCTGAAAAGGCTCCAGCTCAGCTTGACCTTGAGTCCACTCCTCCACGCGAAGAGAGTCCCTTTCCGACAGAACCTCAAACAGAATTTGATCTTGAACATAGCCCAAGAAGATCACCTAAAATTGACCCTGACCAGTAGGAGGTATACAATTATTTGGAGGCCTTGGAGCAATCAGTTGCAGGTCCAAGCACTATATTTCCTCTTCATGAACAGGTCAATTCTTTAAAACAGGAGGTGTTTGAACTAGAAGTCCTGAACCGGCATATTAAACAAGAAAACGAAGCATTGAAAGAACAAAGCAAGGTGGACAAAATGGTCCATGACAATACCATGCTTCACTTAGGACTCTGGCAGAAGAAGAATAGAAAATTGAAAGGGAAATGTAAGAAACTCAGCAGGGCATTGATCAATTTGAGGTTCAGGTGTTTAGTAGAAACCAAGGACAATTTTGGCAACAAGGAGAAAGAGAAGAAGGCTAGATATTTTGGCAGAAGCATCTGAGCACATGGATTAAAAAAAATGACAAAGTTTTGGTTGCATGAGGACATGCAACACCTTCACAGTGGGGGTATGTTGAGCCTCAAACCTACACTTCTTTACACATCCTCCCAGCCTCTTTTTCCTATTCATTTCCTTCTTTTTCCACTCATTCCCTCCATCAAATTGCTCAAATCATTGTATTTTAGGACTTTTTACATGGTTTTCTAATTATGCTAATGACTGTGTTTGGTTTAGAATTTTGGTTCAAGGTGTTGTGTTTCCGCAGCTCACATAGGGTTTTCCGCAGCTGATCTCGGTTTCCGCAGCCAACCCCGAATTCCGCAGCTATTTTATTAAATGGTATGTTCCAGGTGTCCTCCGGGAAGAAGAGCCACATGGGAAAGTTCGTGGAACCAAGGACATGGTGTGTGTCCCTCCAGATCACCCAAACCAGTCATCAAAACCTGTGGTCAACGAGGAGGCAACTTCAGTCAACAGAGGTCATTGGCGGTGGCACGGCTCTACGTGTTCTGTTTTAGAGCACGTGAAGAACAGGTGGCATCGTCCTCATTCGTGAAGATGGTGGGAAACATAAATCCAACAGCGGATTGAATGCCCACAACGGCCGTTGCCTAAATCCAAGGATGCAGCAAGACCACATGTTTTTACACAGCTATTTGAATTACTTAGATTTCGTTAAGTTAGTTCGCTTTCCTCAGTTATAAATAAAGCGTCTTTGAACGTTGGATAAGTTAGTTGTTAGCTGTTGTTATGTACTTTTGAACTCCCACTGTATTTTCTATTTCATGCATAATATATGAGAAGATTGTTATTCCATTCAAGCGTGTAATTGATCTTTGAATTGGCTGGAGTAGGCAGAGGGCCCCTGTTTACTAAAGGCATGTACAGTACTTTTAATTTCCTGCATTTCTTTCTTTCGTTTTATGTATATAATGCCTTTGATTGTTGTGTTTTGATAGCTGTATATACATTTCAAAATCTGCTTGTTTACATTTTTGCACTTTTCCATGACTGATCAGTGTGTTATGTAGGTTTCTTAGGCGTGCCCGAGACAGTTTCTTTCTTTTCTTTTGCACAACTAGTGACACTTGTGATCATCTTGTCTATGTTGCTGACCTTTCTTGTTTTGCAGCCTTTATTTCCTTACTATCATTTAGTTAATTTGCATAGTTGCTTTTTGCTTTTAGACATCAAGTTGTTTATCTATTGATGGTTCCTTCTTTATAATTGAATATCTTCATTAAGGACCAAAATATCAGGCACAGCTTGGTTTAGTTTTTCAAGAACCCACAATTGCTTGACTTGTTTTTAATTGTTTATCACATGATATATTCAGTTAAAAGGCAAGAGGTTAAGAAGAAGTTAAAGTATTTGTGACTAAGTCTTTCTTTTAGGTAGATTTACTTTAGTTTCACATTGCTTAGTTGTTATTTGATATAGATTTCATTTTCATTTCCTTGCAGCAGCAGAGACATTGGACCAATGTCATTAGTCTTTTATTTGATGCCTTTATTTTCCTTTAAAAGTTGATTTCATTTCAGTTTTTGTTCAAGCTTTTCTTCAAGTTATAAAAAGCTCATCACAATCTCACACACTTCACTCGCTTTATTTCATTTCCATCACATCACATCAGGAGAGATAAACTTGAAAACAAACTTAAAAAGTTAAAAACGACAAAAGCTTAAGAAATAGTTGCCTAAGTACATCACTTCATCAGCTTACGAGCCCTGGGTTGACATTTAAAAGTTGCAATTTAGACATCACTAAATTGACCAAACAAACATCAAGCACTCAAAAGCTCAAATCCAATGTTGTAAATTTACGTCTGCTCGCAACAAGATCAAGCTTGGTGTTCTTTGTTTGCAAAGCCAATTTTGAGCTTTTGAATACTTGGTATTCTTGGTTGGTTTATGTTTGAGCTCTTTTCGAGTGTTTTCTTGTGTTGTTTTTGGATTAGTTTGTGCTATAAATTTCAAAGAGTAGAAACTGAATGTAATGTTCCTATATATGAAATTAAGTGATAAACAAAGCAAGCAGACAATCCAGCAATTAGAAATGTGAAATAAACATCATAAACCCATGAAAACGCTGGAAATAGAGAAGTGTTGGGCCATTTTATTAAATCATCAAGGGAAGATACAACAATGAATGGAATGGTGCCCCTGAGCTTGCCTCCAAGGACAAGCGTGACAAAACCCAGGTAAGCAAATGATGATCTGAAGCTTGCCCAACTACTGCTCTAGAACTTATTTGCACTACCCAAAAACTACCGCGCTGTCTACTGGAACAAAAAGGTTGGTATCACTATTTCCCGTGCTCATAAAATAATAAAACTTTAGCTCATGAATCCTCATCAAGAACCCAACAAAACCCAGGAAAGGTTTGGCCTAGTTCAAACTTCTGAAATTCAACCCCCAAGGAGCCCATCCTCTATAGAAATTAGAAAACTCAACTTGTCTAAATGACACTGGGGAAGCTCTCCAAAACTTCCCCAAATCACTGGGATGAGACCCCTTACGAATTTCCTTCCTTCCCAAATGTGATTTTGGTGTTGTGGCTCTCTCCCTCAAGACCCATGTGTTGCCCAGTCTGGCCCTCTGCGCTGTCCTCCAAGGCTGAGTTTCAAACTGCCTAGTTGTTGCACCCGCCTGCGCCAAAACTCATCCCAATGAAGCTCGGTCCCTAACTGGGTGTTCCCTTCTCTGTTGGACCATAAATACACATTGTTGGCTTGTGGCTAAATGTGTTGGCTATGGATCCTCCCTGGTGCTCCTCTAGGTGCTCTAAAAATGCCTTCCTAGGGTGGCACTCGTAGTCCCCTGAAGGTAAGGTTGAATCTCCCGCTTGAGAGATTCATGGCTAAGTATCCATTTGACTCGGCTAAGCAACTCGTGCAAACAATCAAGTAATTTCAATATGCAAGAATGAATGAATCCCCAAGTGAGGAGCTCTTCCTCCTTATGACTTCGTGGACTTCCCTTTTCCTCATGTGGGCCCCTTCCAACAGCCATACGAATTCCCTCCAAGGCAATTTGAATTCCCAATTAGTCTTCCGATGTGGGGTGGCCCCCACCTTCCACTAGCAAATTAATCTGGCATTCATTTCTCCTAAGTTCCTAAGTCGAAATTGCTTAGGTCCCTTTCTTAACAAAATTTGTACAAAATTGTGGAGAAACAAAACCTGTTACAAATTCATTTGGGAAGGGACATGACTGCCCTCCCCTCCCAAATGTTTCTTGCCCTCAAGCAACTTCAGTGCTGGGTGCTCCAGAATGTGCTCACCCTTCCAAGTGGCATCCTCATCTGGCAGGTTCTTCCAGAACACCAAGAAATCCCTAATGGTCCTACTCCTCAGCTTCCTCTCTCGTCTCTCCAAAATGGTCTTAGGCTCCAAAACCAGATGGTCCTCATCATCCAGTGGGGGCAACTCCACCGTTGTTGTCACCTGTTGTCCCAACACCTTTTTAAGGCATGAGACATGGAATATGTTGTGAATTTTTCTCCCCGGAGGCAGCTCCATCTCGTAGGCCACCTCCCCAACTCACCTGACTACCCTGTATGGTCCATAAAAATGAGGTTGTAGCTTCTCGACCCTCTTCTGTTTCAATGTGGACTGCATGTATGGCTATAACCGGAGGTACACCAAATTCCCCTCCTCGAAATGTCTCTCAGTCTGCTGCCTATCTGCATACATTTTATGTTGGTTCTACGTTGTCACTAAGTTATCCTTGAGAGCCTTGAGGATATCTTGGCTCTCTTGGAACCAAACTTTGGCCTTTGGGGCCCAGGTATCTCGAAAAACAATGTCAACAAAAGATATTGCATCATAACCATACAAGGCACGAAAAGGAGTCATACTGATGGACATGTGATGAGTGGTGTTGTAGCAATACTCGCCCAAATGCAACCACTGAATCCAAGCCCTCTATTGCTCGATCACATAGTTCCTCAAGTACCCCTCCATCCACTTATTAACTCGCTCGGTCTGGCCCTCTGTCTCGGGGTGGTATCTCATGCTAGGGGTGAGCTTCGTACCAACCAACCTGAAGAGCACCTACCAAAAGCCTCCCATGAACCTGTTATCCCTATTACTCACTATGTTCTTAGGAAGCCCGTGTAACCAAAAGACCTCCCTAAAGAACATATATGCAATCTGTGAAGCCAAATATCTTGTAGGAATGGCGAAAAAGTGGGCATACTTGGTCAACCGGTCAACCACTACATAAATGCAATCCTTGCCTTGCACTGTGGGGAGCCCCATGATGAAGTCCATGGACATACCCTCCCATTTCCCCTCGGGGATGGGGAGTGGTTGTAATAATCCTGTAGGATGAATCAGCTCCCCTTTGTTCCTCTGACATGCCTCACACTCCTATACGTGCCTCAGCACATCCCCCTTGAGGGCCTTCCATGTGTAGTGCTCCCTGACTGCCATGTATGTTTTCCTAAACCCCTGGTGCCCTGACAATGGTGAGTCATGTGCTTCCTGGAGAACTCTCTCCCTCAACTGCGAGTTGGGAACCAGAAACATGCACCCCTTGCGATAGATGACCTCGTCCATCACCCAGTAGCGCTCATTTATGTGAGTACCCTCCAGAATCCCACATGCCCTCATGCCCTTAGAATATTCAACCAATAATTGGGCCTTCCAATCACGGTAGATGCTCATGATTGATAGGCTTGTGGGTCTGCAGGATAGGGCATCAGCCACCACGTTGTGTTTCCCCGGCACATACTCTATGTCGAAATCATAGGCCTGCACCTAGTTGACCCATCTTTGTTTTCTGTCGTTGAGGCCCTGCAGCCCCATGAAGTGACGAACATTGTTGTGATCAGTCTTCACCCGGAACCTGTCACCCACCAAATATTGTCGAAACTTGGGCAAGGCATGCATAATGGCCAGCATCTCCTTGTCATATATAGAATATGACCTCTCGTGGGGTAAGAGCTTCTAACTCTCGAAAGTAACGGGGTGCCCATCCTGAGATAGTACTGCTCCAACTCCCTCCTTGAATGCATCACACTCCATGGTGAAGCGCTGGGAGAAGTTCAGAAGTGCTAAAATTGGGCAACTACTCATCACCTCCTTGAGGCGGTCAAAATTTGTTTGTGCCCCATCTGTCCATGCGAAAGCCCCTCTCTTTGTCAAATCCGTGAGGGGAGCTACCAACTGCAAAAATACCTTGACAAACTTCTGGTAATATGTGAAGATGCCCAAGAAGCCCTCAGTGTTGTCACATCTATGGATATTGGCCAATCACATATAGCTCGTATCGTCTCCTCATGGACCTTCACCCCATCTACGCCAGTTATATGCCCCAAGTAGAGCAACTCGGTCAAGCCAAACTCACACTCGAACAGTGTGGCATAGAATTGTTGTTCCTCCAAAATATGCAGCACCTCCTCCAAGTGTTGGAGATGTTCCTCCCAAGTCTTGTTGTAGATCAAGATGTCGTCATAGAAAACCAATACAAACCTCCTCAACTACCTCCGAAACACATGTTTCATACACGACTGAAAGGTCGCCAGGGCGTTGGTCAACCCAAATGGCATGACCAGGAACTCGAAGTGCCCATAATGGCATCGAAAAGTTGTCTTGGGGATGTCTTGATCCCTCACTCTGATCTAGTGATACCCCAAATGTAGATATATCTTAGAGAAGTACTTGGCTCCTCTAAGCTCATCCATCAACTCATCGATGTGGGAAATGGGGTATCGGTTCTTCAATGTCTTCTTGTTGAGGGCTTGGTACTCAATGCACATGCACAAGGTTCCATCCTTCTTCTTCACTAGCACCACTGAAGAAGTAAAGGGACTGGAACTTGGCCTGATGTGGCCCAATGCCAACAGTGCCTCAATGGCCCGCTCAAGCTTGTCCTTATAGGCCTTAGGATGCCTATAAGGGGTGGTGATCACTGCCTACACACCTGGCTCCAACTTGATGGTGTGCTCGAATCCCCTATCTAGTCACTACCCTGGTGAGATATCTCCAAACACCACTGAGTACCTATCCAACAAAGCATGTATGTCTGGAGGTGGTGGTTGGCCCTATCCTCCAAACTATGAAACCCTCAGCTCTACTACCCACGCTATGTCTCCATGTCGCAAATTTGCCTCCATCCTATGCGCTGAGACTCTCTGTGGTGGGTATGAATGCATGCCTCTAAGGACCATCGATTTTCCATCTAGTCCAGTGAACTCCATCTCCAGTTTCTTCCAATCAATGGTAACTTGCCCAAGGGAGTACAGCCACTTGACACCCATCACCACGTTGGTGTCTAGCACATCAACCACAAAGAAATGCTCTGTCATAGAGTAGTTCCCTATGGCTACTGTCAAAGCGGGCACATACCGAGTGCACTGCATGGTACAGTGACCTAGTACCAAAACTGAAAATCCCTCAAACTCGGTCGTGGTGAGGCCCCTCCTCTGAACCAACTAGGCATCTATGAAGTTGTGGGTAGCCTCACTGTCAACTAAGACCGATACCCACTGCAACTATATCGTGCCTCTGATCCTCAATGTCAGAAATTTGGAGACCTTGCATAAAGAAGCAAGGACTCCCCCGGGTGGGGAAAAGGATGCCCCCCTCCTATGGAGATGGTGGTGGTGGTCCCCTCTCTGTTGGAATCTCACCATCTCCCATACCACACTCCTGCTCCACTTCATCCTCTTGGTCACTATCTGAAAAGACCTCAATGTAATGTGCTTTGCCAGCAATGCACCGATGGCTTGGTGTCTAGGGCTCCCGACAAGTAAAGCACAACTTCCTCCTCCTGAGCTCCTTTTGTGTCTCATCATCCAGCCGCCCCTGTCCCTGGGTGGTTCTCTGAGGTGGGGGTCTAATGTCATTCCCCTTCTGGTGAAAAGGGGTAAGTGAAGGAAATGGTGCTTGTGTCTTGGGGATGGCCCCCCATAAATCTCTGGTACACATAATTGCTTCCTATATAGCATGGAGGGTCTGCGTGACTTCACCAGTCCACGCAAGGGCTCGAGTAAGCCCTCTATGAAGGTGTATATCCTCCTAGAATCTGATAGGTCTAGAACCATCACTGAAACCCTCAGGAACTCTGAGATGTACTGTTTTGGGTTGCTTGTTTGGCGAAGTTGGGTTAGCTCCCTGAAATGAGCCTCTGAATCCCTCTGGCCAAAGCGCTCCACCACCCTCTTAGTGAAATCCTCATATGAAGTCACATTGGCATGCCCCAGGGTGGCCAAGCCATGAAATGACCAGTCATGGGCTTCCCCCTCCATGTGCAGTGTGGCCATCTTGATGGCTTCCAACTCCATCATCTAGTTAAGCTGAAAATACGTGTCCATCTTCTCAACCCATTCCTAGGCAGTGCACTTGGCAATATCGTTGAATGTAGGTTAGTACATCCTCCCTATTGTCCTTTGCAACTCGTAGCTTTGCATACCATGTCCTCCATTACCCTTGCTCTTCTCATTCTGCTTGAGCTTGTAGAGATCTTTGAAAGAGAGTGCTTCCCTGAGATTTGCACCCATGGACTGCCACTCCCTGAAGTGTTCTCCCATCTGTGAAGGGCCTCTGTCCCCTGCTGGTTCAACCTGTGCCAAAGGCACGAAAGAGGGCAGTGTGGCTCGAGTTGGTCCACTCGCTAAAGAAGATTTTGTTGTAGGTGAAGGGTGATCGAATTGTTGAGAGGCCCCCGAAGTTTCCCTAAATAGGAATCCCCTAAGGGTGGTTCTCTCCCAGTTCTGCATTCTAATTTCTTCTAGCATTTCTTTCTGCCCCTTTCCTATATCATTCAAAGCGTTCAAGAGGCTATCAAAAGCCATCTCCTCCCTGCGCTTGGGCTCTCCCATGTATTTCTCTGCTACCATTTCCTTTCCCCTGTCCTCAGTGTCTGGAGTGATCTCCAACTCTCTCTCTCTCTAATTTGGTATATTTGCCTCTTTTATGTAATATTTCGTTGGTCCCCTTCTCTCATAGGAGAAACTCCCCACGGCTGAGCCAAGATCTAGGGTTTGATACCACTGTAATGTTCCTATATAGGAAATTAAATGATAAACAAAGCAAGCAGACAATCCAACAATCAGAAATGCGAAATAAATATCATACACCCATGAAAACGCTAGAAATAGAAAACTATTGAGGCATTTTATTAAATCATCAAGGGAAAATACAACAGTGAATGGAATGGTGCACCTGGGCTTGTCTCCAAGGACAAGCATGACAAAACCCAAGTAAGCAAATGATGATCTGAGGGTTGCCCAAATGCTGCTCTAGAACTAATATGTGCTGCCCAAAAACTATGTTGTCTGTTGGAACAAAAAGGCTAGAATCGCTGCTTCTCGTGCTCAAAAAATTATAAAACTTCAGCTCCCGTATCCTCAACAAAAAGCTACCAAAACCCAGGAAGGATTTGGCCTAGTTCAAACTTCTGAAATTTGACCCCCAAGGAGCCCATCCTCTGTTGAAGCTGGCAAACTCAGCCTGTCTGAATGAAGTTGTGGAAGCTCTCCAAAACTGCCCCAAATCACCGTGATGAGACCCCTTATGAATTTCCTTCCTTCCCAAGTGTGGATCTGGTGTTGTGGCTCTCACTCAAGACTCACATGATGCCCAGTCTGGCTCTCTGTGTTGTCCTCCAAGGTTGCGTTTTGAACTTCCTAGTTATTGCACCCACCTGCTCCAAAAATTCTCCCAAGTGCTGGCCTCCTAATATCCTTCAACTCTTCAGGTTCTTTCGGCAAGAGTTGACCTAATGAAGCTTTGTCCCCAACTGCGTGTTCCCTTCTTTGCTAGACTAGAAATACGCATTTTTGGCTTGTCGATGAATGTGTTGGTTATGGATCCTCCCTGGTGCTCCTCTAGGTGCTCTGAAAATGCCTTCCTAGGGTGGCACTCGTAATCCCCCAAAGGTAAGGTTGAATCTCCCACTTGAGAGATTCGTGGCTAAGCAGTCAGTTGACTTGGCTAAGCAGCTCAAGAAAACAGTGAATTAATTTCGATATGCAAGAAGGAATGAATCCCCAAGTGAGGAGTTCTTCCTCTTTATGACTCTATGGGCTTCCCTTTTCCTCATGTGGGCCCCTTCCAACAGCAACATGAATTCCCTCCAAGGCAATTCGAATTTCCCAATGCGTTTTCACACGTTGGGTGGGGGAACAAACAGATAAGTACGGTGATTGGATTAAGGTCTTTCTCCTAAGTTCCTAAGTCGAAATTGCTTGGGTCCCTTTCCTAACAAAATTTGTACAAAATTGTGGAGAGACAAAACCTGTTACAAATTCATTTGGGAAGGGACATGACACTGAGTGTGTGAGTTGGTTGCTTTCATTGAAGAGGAAAATTACTCTTGCCTTCAATAACTAGATTTCATCAACCAAAAAGGAAAATTGTGCATTTCTATAACTCCCATTAGAGTTGTGTTTGAAGTCTACACCATACCAATTGAGTTGCATGCAATTTTCTTTTGAGTAAATAACAGCCACAAAATTAATACAAAATAAAATCAATTCAAGATTTTTCATTTTTTATGGTAGCAAAGCTTAGGCTGAGGCCTCAAAATAAGATTGAGGTCAACTCTCCAAGACCACAAAAGCAAACTTAACATCTTGCAATAGGAAGATAAAATCTATTTACAATGGCACATTGCTTGAAAATGTCCTAACAAGAAGTAATTGACAATGTCACATCAAGGCCAACAAAGAAATCCACTATAATTTCAAGCATAGTTTTCCTGCCCTTGCATATACACCCAACTTAGCACTAAGGCTATAATCTTAGATTTCATAATTATGAAATCATAAAATAATCATGGAAATTTACTCAATTAAGTAATTTCATCCACTTTAACATGTAATAACTACCCTGTAAAACTCACGCAAGTAAAAACAAAGATGAAAGATGATGAGGCATAGTGGCCAACAACTATGGTATATTTGACTCGAGTCTCTCACTATATTCTTAGATATCATAATTATGAAATCATAAAATAACCATGGAAATTTACTCAATTATGTAATTTTATCCATTTTAACATGTAATAACTACCACGTAAAACTCACACAAGTAAAAACAAAGATGAAATATGATGAAGCATAGTGGCTAACCATTGAGGTATATTTCACTTGAGTCTCTCACTATAAAAAAGTGGCAAATAGGAATATAACAAATTGGAGTTATCTCAAGCTTCTCTTCTTTTCCCCACCCAAGGTCAAATTTTCATTGTATTGGATGGAATGGAATCATTATTTATGTTAGTGACATGATGAGCGATAATGTTTTGATAAATATTGTTGCAATGGCTTTGTGCCTACGAACATCAATGTATTTACTTCTTCAAGTCTTATTAACTATCAAATAAATATACTTGTAGACAAGTTTAGCACCAACAACTTCAACCTAACCTTTGATTTCTTTCCTAAAAAAGAAAGGGTGAGTGTATTATTTGAGTGGGGGAAAGTAATTGATAAAATATTAATTCTCATGTTCCCCGCCCTCACTCTAGTAATATATTGTCCATTATTTTGTCCATTATTCCCCTTCACTCCATCTATTATGAAGGTGAATGGCCCTCCTATTGGTGGTGAGGGTGAGGAGATTAATATTTTGTTCATTGTTTTAATGGTAAAGCAAATGGCAAGGTGAGGAAATCAATATTTTGTCCATCGTTTCCCAACCCCCACTGATTTTAGTAATAACACCACATGTTTCTAACTCTATTTCCATGCAATTTCTGAGAGAGTCAATTTGTGACAAGTTTATGGGTGATATCTCTTATTATTCTCATGAGGAATTCATGCACCGGACAAAACCAAACCTTCATGAGAAATGGGATCGGTTCTTAATTCAAATCCATGAAGATAATGAGGATATATTCCTTAGAGTGAAATTTAATGGTCTTTTCTATCATGTTATGTTCTTTGTGGGCTCGTCCATCTTGGGCATCCTCCCAGTTATTTTTCTGTTGTTCGCATTGTGAGACTTGTAAGTCAAATACCTGTTAATTCTCCATACAACAATAGTCAATCAAAGTTCATGGCTCACCCAACCACGCACCAAGGTCACACTCCTAATGCAAGTCAAGCGAGGTCGTGGCCGTGGGGGTGGGCAATCCCGTGCTACCAGAGGTCAAGGACCCAGTACCAAAACTTGATCCATCTTAGCAACTACCATAGCATATAGAACTAACACCCACCCGTGAGCCCGCCAAATGGTTGATGAAAGGGAGAAAGAGATTGTTAACCAAGTCAACATTAGTGACCAAGATAACTTGGAGGAGTTGGGGGACATGATTCCATACCAAGTCCATACCCGTGGTTGTTGCTGTCAATACTAGTAATCTTTATTTACATTTTGATTAGTGAAGACCCTTCTATCGAAGGCTTGATGATGATTATTACGGGCATTTCAAGTCCTACATATGAAATCCAAAGAATTCATAAAGAATTCCAATTAATCCAACAACAAAATGCTCACCTTGCACGCATAGAGAAGCATAGCCCCTGCTTACCTCACATTGAGTTGCCAAACTCTAGTGCCAAAGACCTAGCACCAATTGAATCCTCTGATGATTAGCTTGGTCATCAGATGAGAATGGTTATTTCGTAGTTTCAATCTAGTTTTGTGTAAGATGATTAGAAAGGGGACTTTGATACCAAAACTTGATCCATATTAGCAACTACCATAGCATATAGAACTAACGCCCACTCGCGAGCCCGCCAAACAATTGATGAATGGGAGAAAGAGATTGTTAACCAAGTCAACATTAGTGACCAAGATACCTTGGAGGAGTTGGGGGACATGATTCCATACCCGTGGTTGTCACTCTCAATACTAGTAATCTTTATTTACAATTTGATTAGTGAAGACCCTTCTAGCAAAGGCTTGATGATGAGTATTACGGGGCATTGCAGGTCCTACAGATGAAATCCAAACAATTCATAAATAATTCCAATGCAACACTAAATCCAGCAACAAAATGCTCACCTTACATGCATAGAGAAGCATATCCCCTGCTTACCTCAGACTGAGTTTCCAAACTCTAGCGCCAAAGACCCAACACCAATTGAATCCTCTAATGATTAGCTTCATCATTAGATGAGAATGGTTATTTCGTAGTTTCAATCTAGTTTTGTGTAGATGATTAGAAAGGGAATTTTGGTACAAGTTTCTGGTTTATAGTGGGATATAAAGACTATCAAGTTTATCTTGTTCAGTTGGACAATCTCAAACTATTCAAATTTTGGATGGCCTATAACTAGATGGTCAACAGACTTGGTTTCCCTCTAGGCAAGTTGACACAAGACACAATCTAGCATTGGATGTTGATCTTGTATCCCCTGCTTATTTTTTAAAAGTAATGGAAAGGTTTTGTCAAGCTTACAAGTATTAACAAAAAAAAATTAAGACAAATTGCTCCACTACACCTAAATATCCAACTACTACTATCCATTATTAGATTTGTAAAATTACAAGTTCAACATTGTTTGGCTTGCATAACAGTAATCTTCTGAGAAATTGCGACTTCCGGCTTCGTGTGTTCATTGTTTCTGCTTCCTTGGTTCATTATTTTGACATTCTTACTACTCTTAATATATATATATATATATTTGCATTGGCATTAGCTTTTAATGTGAATGAATCATTGATAAGTCATCTATTGATATGCATTTAAAGATCAATTATATTTAAACTTGAATGTTATTAGTCCCTGTTGTCTAGCATGGGACTATAGTAATTAGATTTGATTCTTCAACATTAGTTACTTTGGCAATTAGGCAATAGTTTTTAACTCTATCGTGCACTGAGCATAGTTTTTTAATT
This sequence comes from Pinus taeda, assembly GCA_000404065.3. Lineage (NCBI taxonomy): Eukaryota > Viridiplantae > Streptophyta > Pinopsida > Pinales > Pinaceae > Pinus > Pinus taeda. The sequence goes on from APFE031290386.1 coordinate 92,264, forward strand.
TCATCGTCTTATTTGACCTCTTCCCGAGGCAAAAAGGCTATAACCATATATTAAGTTGGAATGTTTTATTTTTATTTTTTTCAAGTGAAGCTAATGCTAGCATTAGTTCTAAACACTAAATGTTTGCATGAAATCTTTGTGCCTCTTTTGAATACTTTCTATGGCCTTGTACAACTGCCCCCTGTACAGCGATGCAAGGTAACTTCCTCATTTCCTCCTTTGTTCAAGAGGCACTGGCTTTCTTCTTCGTGACGAGGATGTAGCCACACTCACTGCTCGCATCCCATGCGGTCTCACCGCTTTGTGACAATAAAGCTATACGTCAGTGCACAACGCTATGACAGCCCTTCCTTCCCACGAAGTTCCACAAAGTCTGCATTCGTCCGGCAATCCTTCTCAGGTAAGGGCGCCAACATAAGACCTTTATTGGTCTTGGATGATTGGGAATTACTATGAATATAACTCAGATTAGTTATATAATGATTACGGGAAGGGTAAGAGGGCATACGCTCTGTATGGCCCTTCCCGCATGCTCTAGAGTCAGAGGGTAACCGGAGTGAGGTAAGTTCAAATCGTCCGTTGCAGGTATTGGGAGCAAACACTAGCTAGCTCTGCTTGGGAAGTCAACCTAATTAGAAAGCGATAGGACTCTGCCATGCAGGGTCTTATTGACCGACCTACCTTCATAAAATACAAGGTATCCCAAATCTATCGCCTTCATTCTGATGGAATGGGAGACGCTTTCATGCATGGTGGAGAGCCACTGAAGAGGGGATCAAGGGCTCGATGAGGTCTTCTACTAATAGCTCTACATTCCAAATTGTCATCACCCGATGAGGAATACATGAAGGAAGTGGTTAATACGTATATGACCATTTCCAACTAACTATAGTTCTTTTTCATTCCTTTCTGTAGTACTATCAGTGGCTCTTCTCATATATAGGGGTTTTTTGTTCTATTTATTCCCCTGAAATATAGTTCAAAATGAAATTCCCTTCCCTTTCTATTTTCCACACACACTTCCAAAGTTTGTTGGATGCCTTCCTCTCAAGTTAGGATGAAGACTACGAAGAAAATGACAAGGCAACCAACGCTCTTACCTTTTCTGATGCTACCGAAGCCGACTATTGCAACGCTTCCTCAATCGAAGTTTGCTCGCTTTGTCACCATAGAACAAAGGGGCGTCTGCTCGCTCTGCCACCATAGAACTAAGGGGCATTAGGGATTTATGTATGGTGCAAGGAGGTCCTCACCAAGTATGGAGTGACTTTCTTCTGCCTCACCAAAGACCCATACTCTATTTAGAATTATTTACAAAGCCTCTTACTATAGTACAAATGTCGCAAAATGTCACTTCTACTATTGTTTGCTATGCTCCTACTACATTTGGGTTTTCCTATGCTATCTATGCTTCTCTTACTGTCTCTTAATCTAGAAAGGCATAATATCGATCTCATCCTGGAGTTGCTCATGCTTTATATAGAGGTAGAGATGTTGATAGCCTTCCAATAAAATCTACGTTGCTCATGCTTTATATAGAGGTAGAGATGTTGAGAGCCTTCTAATAAGATCTACTACCTTAGTTGCTTAATTAATTAGCTTACTGGTATCATAACTTGAATTTGGAACTGTAGATATCCCAAGTTGTTCCTATGCATGGGTGAGGTGAGAGCAACATTGACATCAGTGTTTTGTTGTCTAACCGTTTCAGCGCACTACTCTATTAGGTACAAAATTATACATACATATACCCTGCGATTTTTCCAAATGTTGGCGTAGTCAAGCTCGTCCCTCTAAAACCCAACTTTGTCTTGCCTTCTCAACTGGATTAGGACTACTCTGTCTCAAACATTATTGGGATTTGCTACTTCCAGTTGCTGACCCTACATCTGCTGCAAGCCTCGCCACTGAATTCCTACTCTGAATCTAGGTCCTACGTCACTGCATTGTTTGATTTTGCGTTCGTTATAACAACTTCCAAGGCTATAATGGGATCCTCTGTACATATCAATACAACCAGCAGTGATGTGCAGTGTGCCTTTGTGTTGTTGTCATCCCCTACATCCTAGGGAGCCAGCTCAATAGGGGGTCTAATTGAGCCACTACATCGAAGCATCTTACTCAGTCCCGATAGTTGAGAAATCGATACCCAATAAGATGACTATGGATGCCTCGTGGGTCCCGTGGAGACCTCCCCAAACTATCCAAAGATTATGCAAGAGCATGTTGATTATGCAATAGAAAGCGTAATGCATCCACTCAAAACGAGTGCCACGGGGGTTTTATTCCATACTAATATTTTTATTAATATATTTAATATTCTATTAGTTTATTTAATAGTTCTGGTTCATACATTTTCTAAGCCTATTTTACAAAGTTCTAGAGATGTGAGAACAATTGTTAACAAATGTTGGGAATGATTTGTGTCCCTGACTTTCTGTCAAACCAAAGATACAGAAATTTTTTCTGTCAATGATTTGGGTATCTCTTTAATAGAGACATGGTCAATGGAGCTGTGGACTTGAAAATTAAGACGACACAGATTCGACCTTGTGAGGTTTTCAGACCGTTGGTCTCACTGTATAGAGACATGGTAACATATACCTCCCACTTCTGGTAACAAATTTTTAGAATGAGATGATAGATATTAAGTCCACTAATCTGTTCATTTCAAAGTCGACAAAACCCTAATTAGTGAGTCATACTAATGGATTCACTTGTTTTTTTAGGAGTTGGAATGTGAGTCATACTAATGGATTCACTTGTTTTTTTAGGAGTTGGAAGCACTCCTCACCATGGCTTGGGCGCTGCATGCACTTCATTCCTCGATGCAATTTGCCTTATCATTTGAGTATTTGAAAATTTATAACACCAGTGCAATAGAAAGCCTAATCAACTAACAAGGAGCTTAAAATTTACATAATTGAATGTGTGCTCAAAGAAAATTACATAACTCTTCCAAGACAAGGCCACTGCCCACCAACACCGATCACAGAGATCAACAGCAGAACTTCAAAGGTAGAAATTCAAAGGCTAGCTATGTATTGGTGATTAGATTAACAATAGAACTACAAAGGTAGGGATTCAAAGGCTAGCTATGTGTTGGTGATTACTTACTACCATGCAATATATTTTGAATCATTGATCACAGGGTAGCTATGTATTGGTGATTACTTTGGCACGTGAAATTAAGGGTGGCGAATAAGAAGTCCCACGTCGTAGGAAGAAGCAGCATCCAATTAAGACCATTAATCTTGATAGTATTTTCCTGGCGAATATAATTACAAGTCTCCAATAAAGAGCTCTTGTAGGTCGATGGTATTTTCCAAATATGGAGGATTCCCAAATGCGTTCATCGCTGGGAAAAAGATGGAAAACCCTTCTGGGATAAATTCCCGCTATAGTCAAGTTGATGAAGAACTGGTATAGCTTCCACTTCCTTAGTGAGAAAGACCTAGAGATTATTCGTACTCTTTCTTGGGTCCATGGAAATAGTTTTGTAACTCTTCATCACTGATACATAGGATACAATCCTCTTAAAAACACTCCATCCAACAACCTTATTTGGGTTAAACTTCTGGGGCTACCAATTGAATTATGGACAAAAGAGACTCTCACTGATATCGAGAATGCGATAGGGAAATTTGTTTATGTGGACCCGAAGTGTCTGGGGGCAAAAGACAAGAGTGGCATGGATTCTAATTGGGAAAGAATATCGCAAAGATTTCCCTACCCATATTGATCTTCTATGGGGGAATCAAATGTGCAACAGATATTAAACTTTTTGGGGGTTCCATTTCACTGCTCTTCCTCTCACAGAACAAGTCACTTAAATGAGAATTGTCCGATCCGTCAGGGGGATAGGCATAAAGACAGGAAATTTCAAAATAAAAGTAATTCAAAATTCTCGGAATTTAAGCAGAGGAATGTTGAAGGGGAAATAAAGATATCGGATTGGAGGTCTTCACCCTCAGGTATGTCTAAATTTTCTTCTCCCCTACTATCTCCATTAATGAAGCGTAGTGGTCTCTCTCCGATGGTTCCTCCCTCTGCTTCGTTTTCTCCTCCAAAATCTATTTCTTATTATGGGAAGGAGAAGGATCCTCTAAATCTCTCATATCCTCCTGAGCCTTTACCATGTCGAGAAGTCCCTCATCCATTACCAATTTTCCCCATCCTATGGCAAATTTCCCATTTTCGTCCCACATTACGTACATTCCATCATCTTCACCTTCCCCAGTTAAATCGCATCCCCTATCAAAAGGGAAGGAACTATGCTCTATAGTGACCCCTCCAAATTCTAAAGGGAATGATCCATGCTCTATAGTGACTTCTCCAAATTCTCCGGTCATTTCTCCTACAAATTCTGTAGGAAGTGACCTAGATATACTCCTGAAGAAGAAATCCCTGGAACTTTGACCTCTTACTATCCATAAACCTTGTTCGGCCTCTTCTCCCCATATCAGTCCTAATTCGGCAAGTAATATAATTGTATGGAGGAAGCAAAATAGAGCAACAAGGCATTTCCGTGGCAAAATGGAAAATCCCATTAACCTCAATATGGATCACTCTCTGATTGACATTCCTATTATTGATCTATCTGACAAAGGGCCCCTTGGAGCAAGGCAGGTTGGAGACATGCCATCATGACTCACATCATATCTATGAATATTAGGGGTCTAGGGGCAGACCACAAATTCTTAGCCCTGAAGGATTTATTTTCTACAACTCAATCCAATATTGTTCTTATACAGGAGTATGCATGTTGTTGTTGTTTCTATTAGATATTTTAGGCGTATGTTCCCTTCTTGGCATATTTTTGCCATGGATGCAAATGGATTATTGGGGGGTTTAGCAATTTTATGGAATCCTCTCTAGATATTGGCAAATGCGTTTAAATGTTTTGCAAGAATTCTCCTATTAGCAAATTTTCGGGGTTTCGCTGGTTCTATTCATGTCCTAAATGTATATGCCCCTTACAAGGATCGTTGTCCATTCTGGAACCGATTCTTGTCATCTGAATTTTGGGAAATAGACTCTCTCGTTATCGGGGATGATTTAAATTGCACTTTGAGCAGTGATGAGGTTTGGGGGAGGGGCAAAAAAGATGATCGTTTCGCTGGACTCATCAAGGGGGGCATTCTCCATCATAATATGATTGATGTATATCCACAAATCGTGGGTCCTACATGGGACAATGGCAAAACAAGAACTTCTTATCTTGTCAAAAGGTTAGACCGCTTTTTGATAAATGACAAGTTTATGGACCGTATGGACATGCGGTTATCTAATATTATGAACTGTTTTATATCTGATCATTGGCTCATCTCTTTACAGTGGGGAAAAAGGAAGTACAGGAAGGGTCTCCCATTTAAATTTAATAAAGTATGGTTGGAAGACGTTGAATTCAATGATCTAGTCAAAAAATCATGGTCTTCATGCCTCCCTATGGAAAATTCTTCCTCATCCCAAGCCCTTCTAGATAATCTACGTGCTCTAAAAGTTAAGGTAAAATCATGCAGGGAAATAAAAAAAAATCCAACAGGAAGGCCTGAAAGAGATTCAAGAAGAATTAAATGTTTTTGTTGAGACGCTAAAAGAAAGTAATATCTCTCTTCAAACCCGAAGCCATATAAAGGATTTGGCAACAAAAAAAAAAGACACAAACTACTAGCTATCGAAGAAGCATCATAGTCGCTGAAAAGCAGAGCTTTATGGCTTAAGGAAGGAAATAGAAATACAAAATTCTATCATAGATTTACAAATAGTAGGAGGGAAATTAACTCAATTTGAGAAATTAAAAGTGAAGGGGGTAGATTGCTACACTCCCAAGAGGAAATTTCAAAGGAGGCTGAGGCACATTTTGAAAAGTCATATAAAAGGAATGAGAACTGTATGATGGAGGATATCTTATGGGGAATTGATCTCTTTCCTACTATGTTTGATGAAGAAAAGAATAATGCTCTATTCCTCCTATGTTTGATGAAGAAAAGAATAATGCTCTATTCCTCCCTGTTTCAGAAGAAGAACTTCTGACAATTATGTAGACTTTCAAAAAAGACAAAAGTTCAAGCCCAGATGGGTGGACTATTGAGTTTTTCATATATTTTTTGATTTGATCAAGAATAACTTTCTAGCAATGGTGGAGGAATCGAGACAGAAGGGTAGTATTCATCAACATATTTCGTCTACATTCATTGCTCTCATCCCTAAAAAGAAAAAAGCATTTGTTTTCTCGGATTTTAGACCAATTTCTTTCTTTAACGCGATTTACAAAATCATCTCAAAGATTATAGCAAGTTGAATCCGAGGGACTTTGTCAAAATTCATATCCCAGGAACAACATGATTTTCTTCATAACATGGATATCATCGAGGCAGTGGCTAACACACAAGAGAGTTTACACTTATTACACACTAAAAAGTTGGATGCAACGATCCACCAATTAGATCTAAGAAAGCTTATGATAGCCTTGATTGAGGATTTCTCAGATGCATTTTATGCAAAATAGGACTAAACAATGCTGACATAAGTTGGATTATGCCCTGTGTAGAAAATGTCAAATTTGTCGTATCTCATCAATGATTTTCCATCAAAATTTTTCCTGGCAGCGAGAGGCCTCAGACAGGGATGCTCCCTATCTCCTCTTTTGTTCATTCTTGCTATAATAGAAAAACAATGCAAGGCCATGATGATCTCTCGAAGAAATCACATATCCCACAGTTTATTCATGAATGATATCATGATTTTTGGAATGCTCTCCTAGGTTACATGGAAATGCATACATGACATACTAAATAATTTCCAAAGAGCCACGGAAATCCTAATAAACGAAGGAAAATATTTTTTCTATTTTGATGAAAGAGATATGGATTCAATGAAATATCTGAGAGAATTGTTCAATATAGAAGTAAACCCATAAAGGAAGGAATGAAATACCTGGGTTTTCATCTTAAACCAATGGGCTACACAAACGTTGATTGGATGTGGATCAGTGATCGTTTCTTTAGAAAAATAGTAGGGTGGGAGTAAAAGTGTCTCTATGGCAGGCAAAGCGATACTGGCACAGTGTGTTCTGACTCAAATAACAGTGTATTGGGCCCATCTATTTTATGTCCACACAGGGATCATTTTTATGCTAAACAGATTGATGGGAAATTTTATATGGGGAGGTAGTAAAGAAAAAAAGAAAATATCATTTCACTAATCTCAAGAACATTACTATTCCAAAAGCACTAGAAGGTTGGGGAATCATGGACATAAAAAATTTTGGGAAGGCTCTTCTATGTAAGTTCTTATGGAAAGGTATAAATGGTGACAATTTATGAAGCACATCATAAGGAAGAAGTACACGAGAAACAAAGACTTATTATACTAGGACAGGAAAATGACTATTAGTTCCCCTCAAAAATCTGTTATTTGGCTTAATTTCCGGAAAATTGAGTCTTTCTTCCTGCAAAACCTCTCTTGGAATCTTCAAAATGGTAGGAATGTTTATATCAAGGATGATCATATAATGGGTACGGGGGAGAATTTCATTATACCTCCAAATATCATAATGGCTTTTCATCGAAAGGGGATTTTCACATGGAGTCAAATCATCGCAAGGTGGCAAGGGGACACTCCCATTTGGAAGGATCCAAATGGGTTGGGTCTAAGAGGAGTTTTATCACAACAATGGAACAATATTATGATGACTATGAGAAACTCGAGTATTTGCAAAACAGAAGTGATTCTCTTACCTGGAAGGGAAAAAGGGAGAGGAAAGAAATACAAGTAAAGGAAATCTACTTAATTTTAACCAAAGGAATTCCTTCCACTTTTCTGAATATTTTCCCAATGCCTCTGTGGAAAACTAGGGCTCCCTATAAAATGATTCATTTCTCTTGGCTAGTTTTTTACAATAAAAACCTTATGTGAAAAAATCTTCAAAAAAAAAACTGAACAGAGCCTGATAAATGTCTAATGTGCAAAGAGGAGGGAGAAAACAACTGTCATATGTTTCTAAACTACAGTTTCACTATTCAGTTATCCTATTTTGGCTTCAATTTGGTGTTTCACTCCTCCATGCAAAATGCATGGGTTTTGTGGAGCACTCAAAAATCTACAATTAGATCCATTCCTCAACTTCTCCTTTGGTCAGTGTGGAAGTGGAGGAATAAGCTATTATTCCAAGATGGGCGGGTACATAAAAAGACTCTGAGAAGATAATTTTTCTTCATAACTCTCTTCCAACTAAGATGATTCTACATAAAAACAAAAATTCAAAGGTTCAGAGGAGGGTCCAGCGGAGTTTTCCGAGAGTTTTTTTAATGGGACAACACAACATGGTATATGTGCTTGCAGCTTTTCATATCAATAAATGAAGAGCAACATTTTTCTATTTATTGGAACGGAGGTAAAGGTACAAACAACAAGGCTAAAACTATGGCCCTTGTTGGTCTCCTACATTTAAGCACCTTCCTTAATATTCAAAATCTTCAAATCTACAATGACTCTAAAATTATGATTTGAGCATGTCACAGGGAAATTATCTATAAAGAATTCCATGTTAACAAGGTGGATGAATAGGATAAATGTATTATAGAACAGAAAAATAATAACAACAACAACAAAAAAATTATTCTAGCAACCATGTAGACAAAACCTTTAATTCTCGTGTTGACGACCTATCAAAGAAAGGGCTCTCAATCCAGCCTGATATATGGAAAATGGAAATTCAAATGTGAACAAACACATAACATTGAAGATTTTTTCTTGTCGGATACTTGAACAATTTTTATTTTTTTTTGTCTCTCCCAGATTATATCTCTTTTGCTCAATGCCTCTACCTCTTCACAAAAAGTATGTTTCCCTATTACTTTCTTGATTTTCTCAATGTGATGGGTTGCTTTATCTATATGGACTTAAATGGTCATCCTGTGTCTATGGACAAATATAGTCTATTTTGCTACATATTACTACTTTTATCTCTCCATGTAAGTTTTTTCAAACTTGACAAATAGTCTATTTTGCTACATATTACTACTTTCATCTCTCCATGTAAGTTTTTTCAGACTCAGTAGTACATGCTCTGATCAACAAAGTCTTTTATCTTTTGCTTTAAACATTTCTCTAATTCTCTATGTAAATATACTTTATATAAATATAAATACTGTTGGTAATTACTTACTACCATACAATATAATATTTTGAATGATTGATGCAAATACTTTTGTCGCATTGTTTTTAATTGCAATGAATGGCCCCGTGAAACCATGTTGTGTTTGAAGACACTACACTGAGTTAGGTATACATTGTCTCCATTTGTTTGTTTTTTCTCATTTATGTCGCATATATCATTCTGTTGGATTTTTCTCATTTACGTAGTATATTTCATTCTATTTAATTGTGCAAAATCATTCGCCCTAGGACAATGATTTTTACCTAGAACATTATAATATAAATTAATCTTCAGAAAGATGTTTGTGTTGCGTTTCTATGTGTTCATAGAGAGATTTATGGCTTTTAAGGTGAAAAAAGGTATGCAACACTATGCAAAAGCAACTACGGATGAGAACAACAGCGTGAAGAAAATTGCAAGAGGAGATCTAGAGGATATAAAGACAAAAATGACAAATGCTTGTTATTTTGCTAAGATTCAAAGCCTAAAATCAATAGATTTGAGATGTAAATTGTAGACTTGAGAAATGCCTATAGCCTATAGGATACAAGGAAATATCAATCCCCCGAGGTTATTTTGGGTTCAAAATATTCTACACCAGTGGACATTTGGGTATTTGCTTGCATAGTTTTTGACCTATGATATGCCAAGGGTGATATGTTGTGCTTGATACACGACCTTTCTGACAGACATGGGGATTTGGGAATTTAAAGAACTTTAGATGGCTTTGGTATTGGCCCTAGGAATTTAATGAACTTGACAAATTTTTATGCCCAAGAATGGATTTTACTCCAGAGAAAAGACCTCCAGCAGCGGAATGCCACCTCTCCCCATGGGCTTAAAAGCCTCGCCCCATGGACTTAAATGCGAGACGGAAGACACAATGGATAGAACAAGGGAGAGTGAAGGTGCAAAGCACGTCATGGAGAAAGCTCAAGTGGCTTAAATGCGAGATGTAAGTGAAAGTGCAGAGGACGTCATGAAGAAAACTCAAGTTGCTATTAGCAATTTGGCTATCAAAGGAACTCAAGAAGAGTTCAACAGAAATGCAGTACTAAACAGGAAGCAAAAGTCAGGAGGACCAAATATTGAGAAAATTGATAGGGAACTTTAATAGCCATTGGGATATAATTTTAAAGCTGTAGTGAACTTATCAAATCACAGAGGGCTCGAATTATTCATTTCAAATTCTGTCTATAGGAGAAGATCGAATACCTGAAATGTCTCATACTCATTTCCAGCACTTAGTTTCAGAAGAGACCAAATACCGAACTTCGTTGTAGTTAAATGTGCTAATCTGAAAAGTATCCTTCAGTTATTTGTTAAGAATGTGGCATGCAGGAGGGAACCCGTGTGCATTTTCTGGTGTGATGCATAACTGAAACTCAGGAAACATCATTAGACCGTAACTTGTTCTCCAACAACTGATCTGTTGAGAAGGCCGAATACTCCAGTAGTAATTGAATAATCTCCCAGGTGTCATTTCCCCAAGTTTTAATCTCTAATATTGCTCCAATGAAGACCAGAAATTGCCTCTACCATGTTTTCTTCGAAATGTGATTTTCTTAATTTGCACATCAAATATTCATAGAAAACTCGTCAGAAATTATATATTTTTGGAAACATTTGCTTGATGAAAACTGTAATTTGCTCCAAATAATTTGGAAACCTAGCCAGGTTATTTGAAAACCTAGCCAGATAGTGGTATCAGAAAGTTATTTGGAAGCCCTGGTATCAGAAACCTAGCCAGGTACAACAACCAAGTCTATTAGATCCGACTTCTACTCAATACGCTGGAATAAGTCACACTAATCTACTCTTGGGATTTTCTTCAAGAACCACATTGATTACATCAATTGTTCTTTAATTTTAAATGTATATGCTGTCTCTGACTTGTTTACATGTAAGAGACATACTTGAACCTAACATAGGTAAAGTAAAGCTAAACAAGGCAAGGCAGATAAAGCTAAACAAGGCAAGGCAGATACTAGCGGCCATTTAGCCTCCCTTGTTTTCTCTTTAAAATAAGTGTTGCCTCTAAGAAACACCACAGGGAAAAGTATATTTCAATCTTCGTTTTAACATTAGCATTTTCATATGAATGAAGCATCGATAAGTCGTTTATGAAGAACCACCAGAGTAAAAAATAATAATGGAATTCACCTATACCATAAAAAGGTTCGATTTTTCCGCCGGAATAAAAACACCTACACCAGCACCTCCACGACCACAGGAAACTGAAATTTTCCTGGCCTAAGCATGCACACATCACTGAACTGTTCAATTAAGCACTTGAGTGGTAACATTATTCAGTGGGACAGCTATGGCTTTGCTATCACACAATAAAAGATAAACAGATGTATAATAAAACAGACAAATAAACTAGAGAATAAAGAAGAAAGAAACCAATAAATAAACAAACAAACAAACATCAAGCCAAACAAAACAAAATCAAAATAGATAAACAAATTAAACAACAACCCAAAAAAAATTAAACAAACAACCAAAAAAACCAAAAGCTAATATCCACATATCAGTTAATACATAAGCACCCATAAGAACACCGGCCAGGCTGATCTGTTTGACAAATATCAAATATATGAAAACAAGCCCCAGTAAGCTCTGAAAACATATAGTACCCAAAATCTGGAGCACTTGAAAACCTCGGAAACTCAAAACCTAAAAATCGAGTAACACAGAAAAATGAAAACTACTGCTGACCTGTTTGACAATAACCCTTTGAAGGGAGGATTGAAGCCTACCATGCAATAGAATGCAAAACAAAGGTAAGGCCATGTGATTAAAAGAAACTTCGAAGACCTCAAGCGTCAGATTCCACAGATCCAGTTACAAAAATACAGCAACCCCATCAACACTAGCCAGCTTGATAGGAACTATTAGCAGGTTCTCCAAATCCAAAATCATGGAAAGACAGGGAGATTGCAGCAATATTACAAATCCTAATCGGGCATGTACCTACCGTTGGAAAGATAAAAAGCCTGAAAGTGAAAATCTACGAACCCTCGAAAATAACCGTCAATGTTAATGCTGACTTCTTTAAACAGGAATCCAAACAAGATTTCCAATGGGTCTAGAAACCCTAGCATCCGAAAAAAAAAAAAAACGGAAAATTAAATGATTGTATAGGCACCCTAAAGTACAAATATTATATCAAATACGAAAGAACCTATTTTTTGCATATAATGCACGCAAACAATAGCAAAATATGGAACAGAATTTTAAAAAGTTCAGTGTTTTCTGAAATGAGGACATAGCTGTACTTTGAAATCACAATATCAGGGTAGTATGGATGAACATACAATATTGTCTCGGAAGGAAGGCAGTATACGGTTAAATCATCATGAATCAGATGATTTTACATCCGCAAGTACTCGTCACAGACAAATATAATAAGTAACAAGCCAAGATCTAGAACTTTGTTCGTATCAATAGGCCTCAGATCTCAAAAGTTCCTCATAATTAAGTCAGACATATGCTTGTCTTAATTTTTTCCTATCATCGGCCAAAGGAAGTGATCTACAGCGGCAACCGCTTACAGAAATTACACTTCAAAACAAAATACAGAAGAATAACATAAAAGAATCGAAGCCACATAACAAGAACACACAGAAATTTTGAAGTGTTGCAACATGAGAGGGACTCAGATTATGGGTGGTGATATATATGATCGTCGTCAAGGCTGTGAGCCATTACGCCGAACGAGACCTTTCATGTATATCATCATAGTCCAGAGTCCAGACACCTAATCTTCCATAATTTTCAGAAACAGAACAAAAATAACATAAACCTATAAAACTAGAGCAGCTCATGCAGCCGCCTCCAAAAACGATTTTAGCCTTGCTTCTGCTTTTCTCTGTTGATAACGAATTCAATTGGACGGCTAATCGAGAGAATTTATGGTGTTGAGGCAGCTAGACATTTTAGGGTTAGGGTTTATGAGGCTGAAGGCCCCTAAACATTTAGGGTTAGGGTTCGCGAAAATTGACCATGTCATCGAACAAATTAAATTACTCGGCTGTTTTCATTTCCGCTTTCACACATGCACCACAAAGTCGTGCAAATTCATCCACTTCAATGACTTGGATTGGGATCACTACTAACAAGACCGAAATGCTTGAAATGCTTTGAAATGCTTTTTTATTGCGGTAAAATTTTTTGAGTTTGTATTATTTAAATGTTTGGTATAGTTATTTAATTTTTTAGATTTTTTAAAATTTTTATTTTGGTTTATATGAGCAAAGTTTCAATTTTGATGATGGATTTACATATTATATTGGGTTGTAGAATGAGTCTTTCAGTTCAATCATCCCCATAAATTGTTATGACGTGAAATTAAGTCAAAATATACTGATAATAATAATAATTTGTAAGGGGTGGCGGGAGGGGATGCGGACTTGGCATCAAGACCAATAATCAAGCAAAAGTTTATAGCTTGTATATGGAACTCCTTCTAGCCAATAAGAGGGAATTTAAAAACATTACAATTTTGGGTGACTCTTATCTGATTATTAGACATTTAAGAAATTCTTCCTTTGCACAAGACAATCACCTAGCCCAAAGTCTCCTTCGTGTTCAAAGCATTCTTCCTTCCTTTGAAAGCTCGCAAGCTTGGCACATACTCTAAAACCTCAATTCAGAGGCAAACCTGATGGCAAAAAACGCATGTAGATTACCTTAAGGATCTTTGGAAATAAATGGAGTCTCTAGTCTTCACCCTATTTCCTAACCCTTCCCCATGATTGGCCCCTTCATGTGCCCCTCCCATATACCCCCTTATCCTTGGCACATATGGAATATTTCTTTTGATCGTGTCGTTGCTTGTCACTCCCCAACTATCTGAAGCATGAGATCTCTTTGTCCTTCTTCGCTCGTCTACATGATGACAGACCTCCCCACTCTCTTGTCATGCAGCGTTCATTATCCCCTCCATGTGACACCTCTTGTGATGATTTTGCGACTAAGCGTGGGAGTCTTCACGTTAGTTTCAAGGTTCTAGGTTTATTGCAGGAATGTGAAGCTGGTATCCATTTGAGCCCTCTCTCCCTTTGTGCGACATTTATTTATCATGGCTCGAACTAGACAGCGCAACTGCTCGAGCTCCCGACTGCAAATAATGGTCGCTCTCTCTCCTCTCATAGAAATGATGATGTCGTATTGGGATCTTGGTGGCTTGAGCTTGTATCTGCAGGGCTATTGTTATAAATTGCAGATGAGTTCTCTGACACCTCCCATTATGCTTATGATTTAGAGTCCAGGTTGGGTTTTGCCCGCCTAGTGAAAAGAATACAGAAGCCTCTTTGAGGTGCGGGATTGCAACATTTCACTAGGACTGGGTTTGCATCCTCCCTTTTGGTTAGTGCTCCAGCTATTAGTTAAACTATGCCTATATGAAAATGCCCATCTCAATTATAAGTGAAATTCAAAAATTATTAATTTATTAAACACTATAATTTAAAAATAAATTAATAATTAGAGGTTGTGACATTTTTTTATCAAGATTATGAATTAAGTTTGAGTATTCTAATTAACAGACTAAATGATTATTTCCAAAGTATTTTTTTTAAATAATATGTTTAAGTTGTTTAATTTGTAATGATCAAGTGCCTTAGGGTTTTCATGGTGCGAAATCCATTTATACATTCAAAAGTGTATTTTAAGTAATATGAAATCTCAATCTTGCTAGAAATTGTATTGCCATATTTTCAAAAACCATTTCGTCTATTAGTTAGACTACTCTGAATTGGCATAGTCTAACTTATAAACGAAATGGCATTTTTCATGACATGTTTTTTGGTTAATTTTAATCAAATTCCGACAAAAATTTTTAAAAACTTGAGTTCAAGTTGTTTAATATGTAGAATTATAATGTCTCAATGGTTTTTTCAGGGTGTTGAATCCATTTATGCATTCAAAAATGTGTTTTAAATAACAAAAAATCACATTCTTTCTTCCAGTGGTTTTGTCATGTGAAAAAATCTATTTCGTCTATAAGTTAAACTACACTTTTTCATATATATTATTTACTATAATTATTGTTAAAGTGTTTAATGAGTTTCTCATATACAACAAATTGTATTTGCATTTATTAAATCATTAAAATATATAGTTTATTTTATATTCATTATTTTAATGGACCACACAAATAATTTGTATAATAAATTTATTGGTGTGGTCTAATTTATAGTCGAAATAGTTTTCTCGAAGGTATTTTTCTGATTAATTTTAACCAAAATTTCGGCAGAGATTTTTAGAAATTGGAGTTTAAGTTGTTTAGAGTGCCCTAGAGGCTTTTCAGGGTATTAAATCCATTTATGCATTCAAAAAAGTATTTTAGACAACAAAAAATCACAATATTGCTTGAAATTGTATCACCCTTGACAAAAGCTATTTGGTCTATAAGTTAGACTACGGTTAAATTTATTACTACGTTAAATTTTGATTGTCAAATTTAATTACCCTACATTAATATTAAGTATTTTTTATTAATATTAATTGATTTTAAAAATGTTGTTAAGTTATGCATTTTTATGTCGATACGCGTTTTGTTTGTCAGATTGGGGTGGGCAAACAATGTTCACCCCAACCAATCAAAACCAATCAATAGTTGTTCACCCCAACCAATCAATAGTTGTTCACCCCAATCAATCAAAACCAATCAATAGTTGTTCACCCCAACCAATCAATACTTGTTCACCCCAACCAATCAAAACCAATCAAAAACTTTCATTTTCGTCTTTCAGGCCAGTATAAATATGACACGTGGCACAAGTGGAGTGGATCGCTTTGCGTACATGTCTACCATTTAGCCATGGCCTATGCCTGATTCCTCTGTAGCGTCGTCGCCTCTGCCTCTACCTCACGCCTCGCAGGCCCCAGCCTCCCTACTCCCGCTTGCATAAAATCTGCCCTTTGAAGCCCTCAACTTGGCGTTGTTCCTTAGAGTCGAGTCAGAGCAACAGCGAGAGGATGGGCAGTCTCGTTGGTCGTCGTCTTCCAGATTGTTAGAGGTTCTTGCTATACTTCTTGAGAGCTTTGCGTAGTCTAACCTTCGACATCCAAGGAGCTCTTTCCACATTCAAAAGACAATGTACCTATGCATTTTTTTTGTAAGATTCACTGAGATTTTGTGTGATTTAACTTATGCCTTGTGAGGGTTTTACTTTTTGTTCTAATGTCATTTACACAACAATTTATAAACCTTGTCATTTTGCTTGCAAGTATTGTAAATTTTCCTTGAAGGGTTTTACTATCGGAACTTCAATCTTTCTCTAGATTGCATAGAAATAAAACTTATCTTTTCAGTTGTTTAGAAGATAGCCATCACGACTCCTAGTAGGGTAATTTTTCAAAACCTTGCTACAATTAACCCTTCAAAACAATTATTAACTTTTGTTCAGTGTTCATCTCATCCCCAAGCACATTTTCTTGCATGGCAATTTCATTATCTAGGCTAGACTTGGAGACATTTCGCTTCACCAGGCATGGTCTTCCATCGTCCAACTCAACAGCACTGTTTTGATCACTATAAGCCATAGCTACAAGTTTTGCAAAAAAAAAGAATTGTACTCTTTTCTTGTTTTACCTGCTTGTTGGCAAAATTTTGTTCAATGCTCAACTCATCACCAAATACATTTTCTTGCATGGCAATTTCATAATCCAGGCTAGAATTGGAGACAATTTCTCTTCACCAGGCTTGGTCTTCCATCTTCCAACTCAACAGTACCTTCTGATCATTGTAAGCCATGGCTACTGATTTTGCAAAAGAAAATAATTGTACTCTTTTCTTGTTTTACCTTCTTGTTGGAAAAAAAAAATTCAATGCTTAGCTCATCGCCAAGCGCATTTTCTTGCATGGCAATTTCATTATCCAAGCTAGACTTGTAGACATTTCACTTCACCAGGCATAGTCTTCCATCTTGTAACTCAACAGTACCATTCTGATCACCTTTTTATATTTATCACTTGCCACTTTCCATAGGGATTCTAAAGAGGCTGAAGGAGAAAGAAGGCGCTGAGGTATTTTGCATTCATTGTCTCTAGTAATTTGATGGCATGTAATGCTTTGCTCTATTCCCTTCAGCTATTCATGGTCATAGTTTTGCAGTTTATCATAGCTTGGAGCTCGGACATTGCCATGGTGACAATAGTTTTGTCACTGCCCTCCTGCAAGTAATTCTAAAGTGGTTGTTGGTCTTACACATCCCTTGAAACGCTATTGAGGAAAGGCAACTAAAGCACTAATACTAAAGTTCTGAAGTTCTAGGGCCAATACTGAGCCGCCAGTGCCTTTAGCTTGGCACCTTAAGTAGGCCTCCTAGAATCTGGAAGTTCTTTGTCAGTAGAATTCTCCAATACATCCTTGCTTCTGATGGCATTATTCTCCAAGAAATCACCATAACAATGTTAGAAGCCCTCAACAGAACAACCCTTACTAGCCTAAAATAACCCAGAATTCATTAACTACCTTTGAATAAACTCATAAACACTTTTCTACCTGTTGCAATCACCTGTGCATCCAATAGTCCTCCCATTGATGTAACAATAAGAAATCCTTGCCTAGAAATCACTTGCCACTTTCCATAGGGATTCTAAAGAGGCTGAAGGAGAAAGAAGGCGCTGAGGTATTTTGCATTCATTGTCTCTAGTAATTTGATGGCATGTAATGCTTTGCTCTATTCCCTTCAGCTATTCATGGTCATAGTTTTGCAGTTTATCATAGCTTGGAGCTCGGACATTGCCATGGTGACAATAGTTTTGTCACTGCCCTCCTGCAAGTAATTCTAAAGTGGTTGTTGGTCTTACACATCCCTTGAAACGCTATTGAGGAAAGGCAACTAAAGCACTAATACTAAAGTTCTGAAGTTCTAGGGCCAATACTGAGCCGCCAGTGCCTTTAGCTTGGCACCTTAAGTAGGCCTCCTAGAATCTGGAAGTTCTTTGTCAGTAGAATTCTCCAATACATCCTTGCTTCTGATGGCATTATTCTCCAAGAAATCACCATAACAATGTTAGAAGCCCTCAACAGAACAACCCTTACTAGCCTAAAATAACCCAGAATTCATTAACTACCTTTGAATAAACTCATAAACACTTTTCTACCTGTTGCAATCACCTGTGCATCCAATAGTCCTCCCATTGATGTAACAATAAGAAATCCTTGCCTAGAAAAGGAGTTTGATATAGAGTCAACGAAATTTTGATAGGCAAAAGCAACTAGTTATCATGTACTTAAATAAATGGAAAAATACTACAATTATTTTGTTCATAATAAACCAAAGTTGGAAGTTCTCATATACTCACCTCGATGGTGAAACTATGGGAGTTTGGCTTAACAACATATAATGAAGCTCCATCATTTCTCAAATATCAAATATGATTCGATTTGTTTTGAGGATGATCTTGCATAAACAGGAAAATGATACAAAATAGCAAGATTTCAAGAAGGACAATATTCTTCTTACTCCATCTAGACCAAAATTAAAAAGGGAAAGTTGTTTTAAGAGATGTCTATTCAAAATAAATACTTTTTTTTTTTTAAATCATAAAAACATGTACTCATTCAATCATATTACGCCAAGATAGTAAAATAGCTAGCAAAGCCAACATCCAAACCACATTTTATAGGTAGCATCTTTCATAATGCAATGTTTTTGGTAATTTGCATCATCCACACAGTCTAGTATCAAATACATTCAACTCTTACATTTAGAGACACATCCACATTTTCTGCTCAATAAAAAAGCAGACAAGTAGAAAATTTGAGCCCATTCATTCAACTCGTGGCTTATAAATTAAAACTCCCTATCAACTTAATATTTCGTACATTAATATTCCATGCATGAGGAACTAAAAATTCAAAAGACCTCCAACTTAGGATGTAAAGTGAAAATCTCTACTTTACTTCAATGTTCCAACCTAACTTAAACCCACTTCATCAAAATAAAAAATTGGCAATAGAAATCATGAATATAATTGCTTAGTCCTATGCAAAGTGCCTCATGAACAACATGAAGGAATGAAGAAACACAACAATTATAAATTGCCTTCTAGTATACAACTGCCATGGCAGTTGTAATGATGAAACTAGTCGTTACACTGCCCTTCTAAAACTAGTGCTCAATTTCTTCTATCTTATCATTTTCACCTCCTTCTTGTAAATCTGAAGTCGAGATAATAAGATTGTCCCTTAATATTTGCATGATTAATGTGTTGTCCTTGTAGGACTCTCCACGGAGAGTGTAAAGCTCCACAATTGTTTCATCAAATGCTTGTTTGGCCAAGTGGCAAGCCCTCTCAGGCAAGTTGAAAATTTCATAGTAGAAAACTGAGAAGTTCAATGTCAACCCAAGCCTGATTGGGTGGGTAGTGACACAGCAAAGCTGCATCTTTATACAATTCGCGGACCTGTGGGTTATGGGCCCATAGTTTGGGAGAAATTGTCCATGATGTAGCAAGTAAACCTCTTTTGAAGGAACGAGAACTGACCTGCTGGTTCAGGATCCGAGGTTAAGCTGCAGAAACAAAACTCCGCAACGCTCATTCTAATCGCAAATCTCAGATTTACAGACTCGTAGCAATTCGACATATGGCAAGTCCAATGCTCCTCTACCCAAATGCGATATGCAATGGTAGAATTCAAGACCCGGTGCGATCTACGTTAAAGACTTCAGGCTGAATGCGATTTAACTCATTGACCGTCCATATCCCACTTGATCTTTGTGACACAAAGATCAACCCATGTTGCGTACTCCGGGAACTTATTCAATTTATAAAAAAAAAACCACGAATCCCATTCAACTTGAATTACATACAAATTATCACACCACTGAAATCCATACTTTCTATACCAAATAAATTAGGAAATTACATAATCACGTATAACGTCATGGTTGGGCCAGTTTTGACACAATTGGCCACGAAAGCCAATTTTGGTTTATTTTTACATTGCGTCGGCCTCTCCCTCACTACGCTGAAGGCTATAACTTATAAAGGATACAATACATCGAATGGATCATTTCATATCCATTATTTTCTCTTATAATCTCGTAACAAATTCCTAAAGTTGTGCAATTTCGGTATTTTATAACAGATTGACCATATCCCCTTAGTGAGGTGGCTATAATTAAAATAACATGGATAATGGATTAATTAATGCATTAAGGGTTCGTTACACAAATATTTCTGCCAACCATGTTCTCTACCATCCGTTCTTTTGTCTAGAAGCTCTTATATTCAATTTTCACTTGGGTCGTCAATGCTCCTGCATCAGATTCCCGAGGTACAAAAATTTTATGACTTCCTCGTCATATGTCTCCTTCATCCCTTAGCAATTCTACCCACATTCTCTGTGGAATTGCCTTTATGATCTTTGCGTGAGCTACAACAAAACTTCTACAGTAACAAGTTCTCCCTGCTACATAATACCTCACCAAGCTTCTCTCCTCTGAGCTCAATCTTTTGGCATCTCTCTAGTTCTTTTTTCTTTGGAACCATTTGAGCACTCCTGGCTCTAGGTTGCTGCAATATTTTGACCTTCTTCTGTCGCTACCTGTACAACAATATAAAGACCAAAAACTCACCAATCTTCAACACATTTGCACCTTTACACATAATCTTTTTCTGCTCTGATACCACTTTTGATGCAGCAAAGTTGCATCTTTATACAATTCATGGACCTGTGGGTTATGGGCCCACAGTATTGGAGAAATTGTCCATGATGCAGCGAGTAAACCTCCTTTGATGGAACAGGAATTGACCCGCTGGTTTAGGATCCGAGGTTAAGTTGCAGAAACAAAAATCTGCAATGCTCACTCTGATCGCAAATCTCAGATTTAGAGACTCATAACAATTTGGCATATGGCAAGTCCAATGCTCCTCTACCCAAACGCGATATGTGATGGCAGACTTCGAGACCCGGTGCGATCTGCATTAAAGACTTCAAGCTGAATGCGATTTAACTCATTGACTATCCATCTCCCGCTTGATCTCTATGACACAGAGATCAACCCATGTTGTGTACTCTAGAAACTTATTCAATTAAAAAACAAAAAAAAAAAAAAACAAACAAACAAACACGGATCCCATTCAACTCGAATAATGAAATCCATACTTTCTATACCAAATAAATCAGGAAATTACATAATCATGTATAGCGTCATGGTTGGGCCAGTTTTGACACAATTGACCATGAAAGCCAATTCTGGTTTTTTCTTGTTTTTTTTTACTTTTACTTCGGCTCTCCCTCACTATGCCAAAGGCTATAACTTATAAACGATACAATACATCAAATGGATGGTTTCAGTTCCATTATTTTCTCTTAGGATCTCGTAACAAATTCTCAAAGTTGTGCAACTTCGATATTTTATAACAGATTGACCATATCCCCTTAGTGAGGTGGCTTATAATTAAAATAACGTGGATAATGGATTAATTAACGCATTAAGGGTCCCGTTAAACAAATATTTCTACCAACCACGTTCTCTACCATCTGTTCTTCTGTCTAGAAGCTCGTATATTCAATTTTCACTTGGGTCGTCGATGCTCCTACATCAAATAGGTTCCATAGTTGTAGTTGTTGTGATTGAAGTAGTCTGATAAGCTTTGAGAGGTTGGTCCGCAACTTCTTTAAATAAACACTTGCATTAAAATATAATGGCCACAATGCATTTTTTGTTCTTTTGGTTTGCATCATCTTTAAATAAACACCTGTATTAAAATATAATGCTCACAAAGCAGTTTTTTGTTCTTTCCACCAAGCAACTAGGGGACGAATCAGTTCAAGTTGTTGTGTAAATGGATGAGAGCGGTTGGGTTTCAAAATGTTGCCCAGAAAAATGAAGGAAATATTTTGGGATCCATATCTGGATTTAAAAATGGAACCAGGGAGACGAGGGGTGGGTAATGTGAAGGTCCAAGCTATGATTCCCTTAACAATTATAGTAAAATGACCAGGATTTTGAAAGAAATATAGTCTTGAAAGGGCGGCAAGATGGTAGAAGCGAAAGTTTGGATCTTAGTACATAAGTTGGTAGAAGTGAAAGCTTGGATTTTTGTGTAGGGGAGGATCCATTGTTGAAACTTATTGTGGATTTTTTTTACAGCAACAATTCAACAATTTCTTCAAAATGAGGCAGAAGAATATGTTCTTCAGAAAGCACAACACAACTCATGGATCACATAGAAGATAGAAGATCATAGAAGAAAGCAAGAAGAAAATGTTTCTGTAATGAATCTCGAGAAAAGAAAATTAGAGGATGGTCTCACACAATTAAAAATAAGATGCTCTCCTCTTGAAGTACCTTGAACAACCAATTCAAAATTTAACACCACCCCAGGCCCGTTAAAAACAAAAAAAAAAACAAAAAACAAAAAACAAAAAAAAAAACTCAACGAAAATGAAAGGTTCATTATGGCGGGTTTCGTTGGCTTCATAAACCCCTATTTTCTTAACCTTTACAGTTAACTTGGTGTCGAGGTGACGAAAGCCAGCTTGACAACAAACATCTCCCTCCATTTATTAGAGAGCATGGCTCATTTTCTTGGCCACCATGTCATTGACTTAATGGTAGCATGGTACATAACCTAAAATTATGGGAGCCATTGGAAATTCGGCTCTCACGGGGATTGTTTTCATGACATACGTGCTCTGAGCTCATGGATAAAGTTGTTGAGAATGGACTTACTTGCTGACCTCTTCCTAATTGCTCGTCACCCTAAGAGCAACAAAACCCTTGTCGCAATTAAAGACAATTTGAGGAATGAAGCACACTTGAAAAATGCCTCCTCTTCAATATGATTGTGCTTCATGAACACAACCCTACAACATTTATGAATATGCATCCAGAGCAGAAGGAGATGTAAAGGATTGCAACTGGTAGCAGTAACATGAATAATTAAAACCCAAAATTGACTCAATCCTCTTCAACATAACTCATGCTTCCCCATGGACTGAAGTTGCATAAGAAGGCAAGTTGAGGGCAAGCAAAGGAGAGGGTAAATGTTTAAGGTAGCGATTTTATATAAGCATATGGTTTGTCATGGTGAAAGGGGGGTTTAGGTGTGAGGCACGTGGGCCTCATGTGAGGACTCATGTTTCCTACCGCATTGTCTTCTATATAAATATTAAATTTCAAGCACATTTTGAAAATAAAGTTTTTCTTTAATTTATTTAGAAGCAAAATGTGAAATATCGATTTTCTCAAAAATATTAGAGTAGTTTTTCTTTTATCAAAATAAAATAACAATAATGAGGAAACCTATGGAAACATGAACCACTAACAATTTTCTTTTGCTTTTGAAAACATTATCTTCTCATGCGAGGACCCATGTTTCATACTGTGATGTTTTCTATATAAAAATTAAATTTCAAGCACATTTTGAAAATAAAGTTTTTATTTAATTTATTCAGAAGCAAAATGTGAAATATCAATTTTCCCAAAAATACTAGAGTAGTTTTACTTTTATCAAAACAAAATAATAATAATGAGGGAACCTATGGAAACACGAACCACTAACAACTGTCTTCTGCCTTTCAAAAAGTTATTTCAAAATAAGATAGGTTAATTACCATGGAAAGCTAGAAAATAAAACTACAAGTTACAGTTGTCTTCTCCCTTTCAAACATTATCTCAAAATAATATAGGTTAATTACCAAGGAAAACTAGAAAATAAAACTTCAAGTTACAGGGGCGGCATGGACATAACATTTTGGTGAGCATTAAGGGGCATGGACATAACATTTTGGTGAGCATTAAGATATAAATACAAAGTGAGGGTTGAAGTATGAAATTTATGTATTTATTCGCTTGGAAAAATGTTATATTGATTGAGAAAAAAATAAAATTTCAAACATATTGTAAATTATAAATACATTAACCATATTTATAAAAGAAATTATTATTTTTATTTAATTTCATGTAAGTAATCATTTTTTATTTTATTTTTTTGTTATTAAAAACTTTAAAAATAATTTCATGTAAACATTGGGATACAAATTGGGAAGTTCCAACCAATAATGGACTCATGCATTCGTCTAGTAAATTATCAAATTTTTATTGTTGCTTTTGTTTATTTTCTACTATAAAAAATAAAAGATAAAAACTATTAAACATTGGAATACAATATCATATGTCTTGACAAAAAATGTACTAATATCAAGTTATTAATGTCCATATATAGGAATACCTTCCAAAAAAAAATTCTGTATAAGATCATGACACCCCATAATTGACTTTTTGCAGTAGCAAATGAATATAAATGTAACGTTAATATTTTCACATTGTTTTATTGTTGTTTCTTTTTATGTGAAATTATTTGTATATGCTCACAAGGGTTCAAAATTCAAGTGGTTACTATCTTTCAAAAGTTTTTTTAGCTTGTTGTAGAAAGGTATACAAGCTTACAACAACAACAACAAAATAAACAATAATAAAAAATCAAGTTTGAATTGAAAATTATTTGGCTTTTCTTTTTTCTCAATTGAAAGATAGATAATAAAAAAATTATAATATGTTCAACTTGTCTTTATAAAATGAGGAAGGGGTTAGAAGAAAGCGGGCTCTTGTTTTTTTTTTATGGAATTTCTTTTTGTTTCCCTAGGGGATTTTGGAGTAGGGTGAAAGACATACTAGAGAGTACTTAGAGAAACAACTATTTATTCGATTTATTTGATTTCTTAGAGAGGGCTAGATCTAGATCTAACCTGGACACTCTACGACTAGTTGGACTTGGGCACGGAGGGCTAGGGAACTAGTGGAAGTTCCTTGGGGTAGGAAGTCATTCCTAGTTGGCTAGGAGGTGAATTCAGTGAGACAGCCCCAACAAGAAAATCCCAACTGAGCCGCCAAATAAAGTATTCTTCATTTTATTATTTTATTTATGTAAATGGTTACCATGACATGTCTAATATGTTACATCTCTCAAACAAAATTTACGTACATGCTAGTGATGTCTTATAAACATGAAATTTTGTATGCTCTAAAATGTTTATAAAATTTATTTGAATGAATGTAGTGATAGTTACACGGAAGCACTATCGGCGTGTCTTTGCACCTTTTTGGTGCAAATGTTAGTTTTAATTTCGATTAAATTAAACTTTATATGTAAATATCACTTGAGTTTATAACTTACTAAGCCATTCATTTTTAGTTGTTTGTGTTAAAGTAGCTTTTGAGAAAAGGGTTATCACCCATGGTTTGGTTATCGCCCATAGTTGATGGTTTGGTTATAGTCATTTTTCACTCGTGGTGAGTGTAGAATCTAAACCAAGTCATTTGGTTGCTTCATGGCCTAACCAAATAAAGGTTATGCTCACTTGGATAGGTCAAATATGTATTGTGTGTAAATCTTGGGTGCAGTAGACCCTAGCAATCTAAATGTGACCACATTACACCAAAAGTAGGTCAACTTAGATGAATGCAACCACCTTGCCAAATCAGCGCTAGCAAAGTGGCATTCTTCTTCTCATGTTAGAGGTTTTAAGTATGTATGCTCGTATGAAAATTTTAATTTAGACTTATACACCTTGAAATTGCATCTTGCAGGGTAGGGGCTAAGGTGGTGTGTTCGACATGGCAGATTCAATGTGTTCTCATCAAAGGCCTACTTAAGGGCTTGTAGGTATATTTTGGGGCCTTGCTTCAGGCTAGTTGCTTATGCACATTCAATTATATGAGCATGTAACCATGACCTAGGTTTGTCACCTAAGGGGATAAGGGAGTTTATGTTTAGACCTCTTCTCTTGGCTAGGGAAGTTTGTTGAGAATAGATTGATATGTTGGTGTAAAACATTTATTTCTTTTCTTAATGATATGATCCATGCTTGAGTAAATTGGGGAAACATGGGGTTTTCCACCTCCTAGATTGTCCAATTTTATATTCTCAAAAATAGTCTAAAAAAAATTATGTTTAAAGGATGGCATGCTCCATGACAGGAGTCCATCCAAGCTTGTACTCAGGGTTGTCTAATCCATCTTTGAGATTCTTTGATATTACAATTGCAAAGAGGATAATGTTGATCAATGAGTGCAAATAGTATACAAGGCTATGTAGCCTCATGTTTAACTCTCCCAAGCTAATGGAAAAATATATAAGTACATATTAACTCTCCCGAGATGATGGAAAAAATTATAAGTACATATTATCTCTCCCAATGGAAAATTTTATAAGAATATATTATCTCTCCCAAGCGAATGGCAAAATTTATAAGTACATATATGCATTAAAGGCTATATATCTAATTTCAAAATTCTCCATAACTACAATATTGAATAGTTAGCTTAGAGTAGTGAGGATATAATTCAAAGGGATAATAATCCATGTTATAGGCCTTGCATTAGCCACTTAGAAGATTGTACTCCTTAAGTGTAATTTATGGACAAGAGAAGGGATTACCAACCTCTAAGTTTCTTGTTGCAAATAAATATGTGGTGTGTGTGGGGGGGAGGTATATGTAGCGCATTAGCCACTTAAAGATTGTACTCCTTATCCGTAACTTATGGATGAGAGAAGGGATTACCAACCTCTGAGATTTCTTGTTGCACACACACACAACACACATATATATATATATATAGGTTAACTATGTTAACTGGGGTTATCTTGGGTGGAATGGTTATTATCTTCCCCACATAGGTTAAAATCCGAGCTAGTGACATGATTAGCTATAAAGCCTTCATAAATATTGTTGTAATGGCTTAAAGCCTTGCGAACTCTTAAGTGAGTATACCCGTGGTTTAAACTGGTACCAACAACCTCACTCTAGCCCTCGGGCTGAGAGAGAGGTTGATTTCTCTTGTTGGGAAAAATACACACACATATATGACTACTTGAGGAGATCAATGACAAAAAGGATGCTTGTTAGAACATTGATACAAGGATTATGAAACTCCTAAGAAGTATCAATTGGCTAGGTAACAATAGGAATGTTGAATGTAGCTATGCATGTATGAATATGGTCATGTCACGATAACAAGAAAAAGTTTTTAGTGAATCAAGACTTTGAAAATTCTTGATTTACCGATCAATAATCAACGACAACTAAATGAAAGAATAATTTACTCATGAGATGAATTATGTTGATAATGCATGAACATGTGGGATGCGTGGGATGAAGGCATGCATAGTGTGACATAGGATGCAAGTAGAGCTAGGCCATATGGGAAAACAATAAAAGTGATGGATACAGGCCAAAGCACCACACAAATGTCCCATGGTCTCCCCACTGGAATTGGTATCCTAGATTGTAACCTTCTCACAAACACTGAGAAGCACCTATTACAAGGATGGGTTCTCGAGGGACTGTGTCGTAGAGGAGGGCTATATGCCTGGGGTTTTGTTTGATCAATGAAGGAGGCACCCAAGAGGACCTACTAAGTGTTAAGGATGTTGACTAGGACAATGTGTAAAGGTGTTGGATTTGCCTTCTTGGATCACCATGCTAGAAGGCATGGGTTAAGACAATTTTAAAGGACAAGATTGGAACTACATATTGTGCACATGACCCTGGGACTTGGGAAAATAATTCCAAACTAAAAGCTATGATTTTGCTATAGCACGTGGATCCATCTTAACCTCAAATCTATCAAGTGTCGAGAGGGATCAAATCTCTTGAGGTGAAAACCTCCTTTAGAGTCCAAAACATGAAGTAATATTTGTGACCTCAAGAGATTTGCTCCATCTTGGTGATTGATAGATCATTTTCAATTGATTTATATAATATACATAATTAACATTGAAATATTTTAGTTAGCATGCCAATTGAAATATTTTTATTTATTGTCCATATTTTGAACACTTTTTTTTTGGGTTATTAATGTATTTTTAAATACATGTCTCCCTTATAGTGGGAAGTATTTCTCTATATATTAATATTGTTATATCTATCGTTGATATTGAAGTATTTTGCTTAAGGGATATGTTGAAATATTTTTTAAATGTCACATATCAATTCCATATTAAAAATTAAATGAATTACACATCTCTCTCTCTCTCTTATTGTTATGAAACCAACTCACAAAATATAGAAAAGATAGATCAACAACTTCAAAATCAGCCTCTTCAAGGGGACAACCTCCTTTACATTACACAAATGAACAATTATTGGATGATACAAATGACAGTACCTCCTTTCTATATATAAGAGTCTAAGGGGTCATAATATAATCAGAGCCGACATAACAATAATAATGTAAGGGCACAACAATAACAATAGTGGGCTTCTATGGGGCACAATAATAACAATATGGGGACTACATGGGTACAACAATATAATAAGGGGATTGTACTAATAACAATAAGGGGTCACACTAGTAGTATAGGGGCCTAACATGCCCCTCTCCTTCAAAAAGTGTTGTCCTCAACGCTTGAGTAGTTCTTGATGCTTCTGTATAAAATTTGTCTTCCCATGTGGAATCTTCAGCGGGTAAGTTCTTCCACTTGATGAGATAATCTGAAATTGATTGATTTCGTAGCTGTTAGGTTGTTGTTTCTGTGACTGCTCCAGGTTCCAATATGATTTTTCCTTCCTCTTCAAGTTCTGGCAATTTGTTTGAATTGGAATCTTCTGCAACTTTTGAATGAGTGGCCATACTTCTTCATCCTTCTTCCATTCATCCCTTGCTTTGTTTATCCAATCTGGTTGGATAATAGAAATAGCACAAAACAATGCTTCCACATCCTCAGCCTTTCTTGAGAGTTCATCTGCAACAAAATTTTGCTTCTTTTTTCTATAGATGATGTCAAAGTCATAACCCAACATATTTGTAACCCATTTTTTTTTGTTCTTCTAAAGATAATAGTTGTTCTAAAAAGTATTTAAGACTATCATGATCCATTTTTACCTTGAAGTGTCTTCCCATTCGGTAAGATCACCATTTCTTAAGTGCAT